>JAAGNO010024406.1:9028-48319 GCA_033439905.1 Ceryle rudis
GCGTACTTAGGGTTACTTGTAGCAAGGGTCTTGCCTACATTTCATAGACAAGCTGTTTGCAGGATGCAAAGGTCTCTTCTTGACCCACCCTCATCTTTTCTGTTGCAGATTTCAGCACCGTGCTCCTCTTCTAGGTCAACCTTGCAGGGCCATCAGGACACATCAATTCATGACATAACTCACCCAGGATCTGACACGCTTTTCAAGTCTGTATTCCCTCTTCGTCCCTTTGCTCCTTCAGCATTTATGCCCTGTCTCTGGGCACCCTCCAGCTCTCGGAACTCCCGATGCCCTTCTCCATTACTGTCTCTCTTCCTTCTACCCAGGTGTTTTGGTGGGTTTTGTGTCGCTGCTTGAAAAATAAGCACTGCTGAGCCTGAAGCTCCTGTTCTCGCTTCCTCAACATCGACGTCTGTTTCTAATGCTGACACACGTGCAGCCGATCTCATTCCTTACTTCCACTTGCCTGCTGTGGCTACACCTCTTTGGACACAGGTGCAGCTTTCCCTGCTCCCAAGGTGTGGATGGAGCAACACCATTCTACTTTCAGACCAGCATGATGGGCGGATTACTAGTGCTTCTTTTGTACTCTCTTCTCCCAGTGTCATCTCTGCTTGAAGCCCAACTGGCACCTGCCTTAATTGTGGCAAAGTTACCGGTTCCCTGGCTCCAAAGCATCCACCTTACCTTCTTTTTCAGGACATGGAGAATATTTCCACTGTGTTTATCCCCTTACCCTACAGATCTGATGGTAACACTTTGCATTCTGAATCTTTTTCCCAAGTATTTGAGAAGGTCCTTACAATTATGCAACACAATCTCACTAAGGAAAGCACTGCAGCCTTGCTAACAGACAGAGAACATGCTGCCCTGCTCCAGCAAACAGGCTGAGACATTTCTGCTTCCGAAGCTCTGCCTGCGCACAGGCAGTCCCAGTGAGCAGATCTCTTTCAGGAGGAGGCTGCCTCTTCACGAACATGGAGACAAGCTTTGCTTTCAACATTTCAGAACAGACTGCCTCCCAACAGAAGGGGCTCCTGCACTGGGAACAGGGTGTGTGCAGCTTATCACTTCAGGACCTGCCTTTTCAAGACCCCTTCCCATTTGTTGTCACACTTGCAAGACACGTGCTGTGTACCACTAAGTGTCTGGCACATGGATGAACATGTCTCCAGCTCCCAGAGCCAAGACCATGAGGTGCCGCGTACATTCACCTGCCTCCTAAAGGCACTAGGAAGAGACAGCGAAGTCAGGGAGTTGTGTGAATGTTCAGAGAGCGCTGCGCCATCAGAATTAGCAGTACACTTGATTAGTGTCTTCCCCATCATGAGCTGCAGGATGGAAGGTGAGGAATTCTAGCTAAGTATGGGATAAACAGCTGCATGCTCAAGCAAGCATCAGATGTAGAGGTCGACCCATGAAGAGGTGATCTACGAGGGTGCGCTTCCTGCCACTCCAGGAAGCGCTTTGCAGGTCGCTCTATCACGTGAAGCATTAGCAAGGCAGGTGATCTGCCTCAGCCCGGCCAGAGACATGAGGTTATGACAACTGTCACAGGGACATGGCATTGTGCTGAGCTGAGCCTGCTGCCATCAGCACTGAGGGAACGTGGCATTCCCTCAGAGGTGTGCAGAGGCTGCACCTAAGCCACTGCAGATCTCCCAAGTACATGTTTTCTATCCACACAGACATGCAAAGCCTGTTGGTAATCCGTGGACTGGAGCCACGGCTTTATGAATAGAGAATGAGCTGTGTCTCCCATGTCTTCATGATTAGGCAGGCTGTCTGAACTCAAGTGCACACTCCAAAGGCTCAACAGACCATCTGGATCACAGCTCCATGAAAACAAGCACCTTATTGTCCTGACTCTTACACACCTAACTCAGAATATGAACAAATTTCAGAAGACAACAAATTGTCTCAAGGAGCGCTGTCTCCCATGGGGCTGCTCTGTATGTGCCTTATCCAGAGTAGATGCTATGCCATTCCCACCAATTCAGGTTTTAAATACAGCAAATATATACACGTGCTTCATATATTTTATATGTTCCCTACATACATTAAGATAGGTTTATTTTACTTTAATGGACTCCTTTAAGGAATATTTGTCATCCCAGAAGCCTGCAAGTGAGGCTGCTGCTTAACACACTCCTCCTGCCTGGCCAGATATATGGCCACAGGATGCTCGCAAAGCACCTGGCACGTGTCCCACGGAACCATTGCCTCCCAGCAGAGCACACGGGAGTGAGCACTGTTTGCCAGTGTGATGTATGGTGTGATGTATGGCTTTGTGCCGCCCGTTAGCGTTAACACCACAATCCCTGAGCACCGAAACCAGTTCAGAGTCCACCTCGCTGCCCCTCCATCCCAAAGCAGTGAACAATGAGCATCCTGCACCCTTCATTAATGTCATGCTGTGGCTTTACCACAGGTTTAATCAAATAGGCCTGGATAACTTCCAAGCAGGAGGAGGAGAGGGAGGTCCTGCCTCCTCCCATGTGCCATTACCCCTGTCCATTCTCACCCTGACCCTCTCTGTCTGGCTCAGGGTGCAGCAATGGAGCACCGGTGCCGGTTCAAGGGAGGGGCAAGAATGAATTCCAAGGCTGGGATTGGAAGATGGGGGGGATGGAACTCTCCCTTTTATCATGGCCAGTTATCTAGGCTTAATCATTCAGCTTTCCTATTGTCTGAGAGTTCGAATCTTTGCTGGGGTCTTTGAGAAACTCTGAGTAGAGCTTCAGACAGCCATGTTTGGAACCATAGCTGGTGCTGGTGTTGGGGAGTAGAGGGTTCACGTGCAGCAGCAGGACAGAGCTTTGGACCCCCAGCATAACAGAGAACCTGTAAAACCCTTTTCTAACATACAGTAACTCAATAAACACCCCTGAACTTGTCTTCTGTAACAAACACAATGTTATTATATAAAAGCTTTGAAATTTAAAATGATCAATGTGCTTTTAGAAGCTATCAAAGATAGATCACCTGTAGTTACTGAAAGAAAACAACTTTAGTTGCCACTGTTACAGTTTTCTCTCTCCTCTTCCCTTTCAAACCAAAGCAAAGCCTGTAAAAGAGGGACAGAGGGACAAAAATAGCTTAGGTAACACACAGCTTCAGTTTCTTGATGAAGTCCTACCAAAATTATGCCATGGTTTGACATGGCGTTGGTTCTCCTTGTCTCTGCGGTTTTGGAGGTTTCTATGTCCCTGTTTCAGATTCATGAAATACAAAGCAAAGGAACACGATGGGCAGAGCCAACATAAAGTGAGAGGAAACGTCTAAAGCGTCACCTGTTCCCATGTATTGACACTGTAGCTCCTTCTCTTGGCTACAGGAGACCAGGGGGAACCGTAAGGGCGACGGGTAACGCAGGGTCCTGTCACGGACTAAACGCAACAGCGCTATTAACTATTCTTCCTTCTCCTCTTCACCTACTGGACAGAAAATAAATTCCATATTGCCCACTTCTCCCTGCAACATTTACATGTAAAGCTCTTCTTTGGAACTGGAATTATGTCAGTGCCTATTACAGAAATGACCAAACTCCCCAGATGCCCTTTACTACCCCAAATAATTCTTTAAAGATGCCCGAGTTTCACGAGAGTCTCTCGTCTTGAGCCCTGGTTTATTCTACATGTAGTCTTACACACAGGGTCAAGTTAGACTTGTGCTACTTTGCCCGTGTCATGGAATAAAGGAAGGGGGTTAGCGCAGTTGATATAGCTCAGCTTACAGGGACCTCAACAGTCCTTATAAGTTAGCGCAACTTGCACAGGACTGCTCGAAGTCATGCCATGGGCCACCTAACCCCAGCATCCTTGGGGTAAAACATAGAAATCATGGAATTACAGAATATTTTAGGGTAGAAGGGACGTCAAGAGGTCATCTAGGCCAACCCCTCCCTGCCCCGAGCAGCTCTAATCAGATCAGGTTACTCATTTCTGTCAGTCTACGTTCAGCATTGTCCTGAAGATGACAACCAACATCTGCGTATGAAATGCTGCACAGTATGAACGGGTACACTTAACTGGAGAACGCACACTCCTGCTCACACTTCCAGACAGCAGCACCAGAGACCTTGCAAAGGAACCCCAGGGGTTCACGGACTTCAGGTTCTCTGCCGATCCAACCCAGCTGCTACTTAAGCCATTCATTCTTAAACACAGAAAACAGATTATTCCCTTCCCCTTGGCAGCGGCTTCTTCGTGTTTGAAAGCTGTTGTCATCTCAGCCTCCTCTACTGCTATCATAAAATGTGCACCTAAGAGCCAACAGGACAAGACAGAAAAGAGTCTGGCACGCTGCCTTTTGTACTTCTGCTCTTTCATCTTCTTAGAAGTACCGCATGAGCAACCGTTCCAGAAGCATTATCTCATTAGCACCAAAAGCTTTCCATAGTTGATTCCTAGCCCCCATTTACTTTCATAAATAAATGTTATCTTCTTATCAAAGACCATGAAAGACTGGACCAGACCAGCTCTTCCCACCTAGCAAAGGGCTCCCACCGTTTCATTCACGCCTGCAGAAATAATCTGTTGTGTTTGTACACACATGCTGAAACTGCTTGCTCTTGGGAGGCGAGATGGATTCCCAAAGAGTCCGACCCTTTGTGATTCGTGTCAGCAGACACTCTTGAACAAGAACAGGTCAGCTGGTAATCCCTTCTATTTTCTTTGCAGCAAAAAAGCAGCATAAGACACGCCAAGAGTTTGCACTGAATTTCTGTAGCCAGTACATAGCTATGTCCAGTAGGACAGCAGTGTGTGATGCTGGGCACAGGCTTATGTCCAGTGATGGGGAAAGCAGACACGGGACTGCAGCACAGCCATGCCTGGCCTGGTTCTCACAACTCGCAGTAAAATATTTTCCTCCTGTATCATGTAATTAAGCAAACAGCGCATTGCTTTTGAAGACAGACAATCTCATACATCGAGCAGAGGTCAAAAGGTTTGTATCATCCGTTGAGCTCTGTCACTTGCTTTATGACCTGGATCTATCACATAAGGGTTTGGGGAAGAACAAAGAGCTTGTGTAGACTTGAATATTTATCAGTCACTTACTTAAGAGAAATACTTAGTGGTCCTGATTCTTTAGTATGTTTTAAAAATCCAAGGAAAGGTGGGAGAAGATATGAATAAGCAGAGTAACACAAAATTGTCATCTCAGAAGGTAGAACAAAGGGCTGGCCAGTAGATCGCAAGTGCCAGGAACTCAGCAAGTGCAAGAGATCAGCAGGGATACACCTGCGGATATCCCAAACCCGACGGCCGTGCGCACGAGGGGGATCTCTGCTGCGAGCGGCTGCGTTCAAGGGCTATCCCCAGGCAGCACCTCGCCCACCACTGCTGGAGAGAGAATACTGGACTAGATGGACCAGGCAGGGTAGTCCTTCTGTTTTTCCTTTTTAGAAGTGACTGATGCAACAGAGCTGCTCAAAAGGTTACCCTTCCTAAATTCTCATCTAACTTCTTTATTTTTACTGTCAAACCACCATTATTCAAAACTGTCATGTGAAAGTGTAACTCAAAGAAGGTAAGCCTAGAATTATATAAAACTGCCTCTTCTGTTACTGGAGTGACAGGCAAAATTCTCCTTCCTGCCCAGTATCTCTCCCATGTCTATCGCTAGCATCTTCAGTCGGCAAGTCCTAAGCCCCTGTTTGGGAGCGATCCAGAACCACCTCACCCGGGCATTGCTGCCGAGCAGTGTCACTGGGACCATGCTGGCAGCCGCTGATAGCAGGGTCTGTGCTCTGAGGTGGTGGGGACCTGCACTCACTCCACACGCTCCTCTGCCCACCTACAGCCAGGCGGTGAGCACAGGACAGGGTCTGAACCCGGCTGTGCTTGTCTCTGTCCCAGTTCCACTGACAGTGCCTTGTCCAGCTCCTGCCTCCCGGCTCAGGCTGTCTCACGCCGCTGGGCAGCAGACACTTGCTGTGGTCCCACTGCTGCCGTGCTCTATACCCCCGCCAGCCCTCCGGCCTCCAGCGCAAGGCGCCATCTCTGGCTGCCAGGATGTCCCCAAGGACGTGGCCTTCTGTCCGAGGCCGCCTGCAGCACCCTCAGCCTGCACCTCCCGCCAGCAGGTCTGTCTTGCTGGGCCCTTATCCAAACATTTTCAGCTTCCCATGACTGCTGTGTTATGGTTACAGCAGGTTACAAACTTTTCTGAACAGGAGCACTGCACACACCTGGGGTGACCAGTGTGACCAGTGGGTGGTATGGTAAATACCACATCACATCTGCTCACTGCTTGCAGCCTGTCCACCTTTGGAAAATTCCCTCTGCATTAAATTCTCCTCATCCCCACTGATCATTGTTTTAATTTAAAGGGGTTTTTAAAGGATGTGATTTTAATGAGTGCAAGGCTCAGACCAGAAATACTGTATTTCTTTCTCCTGAATGATGAAGTAGGCACTTGGACTCTCGGCATTGATTTCTAATCTGCCATTTCATGCTCTTGACAGTGAGCCCTGGAAACCAGGTTCATTCGGCTGTGCCGTGAAGGTTTCTGTAAATAAGAGTAGCTGAGGCTGGTTAGGCCAAAAGGGAAGACCTGAATGTCACAGTCACAACCCCTGCTCAGTTTACAGCTGTTCAGCACAGCCGACCGGAGTAGAAATAACAATATTGAGAGAAGATGTGTACGGATGTTCGTAAGAAGGAACTCAAAGAGGAGCTGTGCTCCTTGGGAGCAGGGAGGTGCCCCCTGCCCTGGGAGAGCAGAATGACCGAGAGGCAGGACATTAAAATGACATGGATCTACTGATCAGAAATGCAAATTCACGGGGACCACCACAAGTAGGCTCATATTCAGACGCGCTCCTGAGCACGCTTGGATTTTGTCTCGTTCACCACGTGCACCAGACCCACGGCTGGGTAGTAAGCCTGTTCTTGTTTCCTACCTTCCAGAAAGCCCTCCGACGCGGGCACACCGCATTCTCCAAACAGTGCGGCAATTACACTCCCCCCATCGTACCTCGGTTTAGGTTTCTGATGAGAAACACCTATAATTAAAGCGACAAAAATCTTCCAGATTCAAAGAAGACTGTTATTATTTGATGATATAAGGCTGTCTGGGTTTTTTGTTTCAGGCACTTTTGTTTTGGAGATCAAGAAACATACCCTGCTCTTCTTCAATAAAGACCCTGCAGAGGTTTAGCTCCTGCTCATCCTGACGAGCCGCATCACACGCACACACCAGCTCCCCGGGCCTGGCTGCCCGCAGGGCAGGGCAGGGGCTCCTGCCAGCTCTCAGCCACGCTCACACCACCCACTACTGCCATTTTCATGGAGACAGAAATATTCTTTAGATTCATCCACTGCTGTAAAGTCGGAGCTGTAAAGTCAGATCTTTTCCTCCTTTAAATGTGACTAGCTATTTACTCCCTAACAATTCTGCTTCAGAGCTGATTTAGCATTTTTATTGGAATGTGAAAGCTCTTAAAAGAAGAAAAAAATCTAATCAGGCAGAAGAGATAGAAAACTTGCTGAATTTTTTCTCCCCCCTTTGCACCCCTTCAATCCTATCAAAAGCACATCTTCCATTCATTGCTTCCCGATGTCATTATGACAAGCGGCTACAAATCAATAGCAGAAGCAAAGGCAGGCCCAGCCCGCACTCACCAAGTGATAAAGATTCACTCTCAACCCCGATTTGCTAATAGCACATAATAGCAGCCATTGGCGCCCCGCATTAAATCATACATTTCACTCTGCGTTTATTATGGGATTTTTAAAACTCCTCACCAAATTGGATTTTCTCGACGGTCTCTAATTTCCACATTTATCATTTAAAATTAAACTCCTCTGTGGGGAGGGGGTTGGGAAAAGGGGAAGGAAGAGAGAAGCCAAGCAATTCTGTATTTTCCTCTTTCTTTTTTATGAAAACCCATAAATAATCCCAGGTATCATTGCCATCAGCCCTGAAGTTTTCTATATATAAAATACCAGGACTTAGGATAGAATAGCTTTGGGACTCAACTTACCTTCATGAGGCCCTGCTAAAGAAGAGGAAATTAAAGAGCAAGCCATAAGGAAACAGATTTTAAATAAGAAAGCCAATAAGCAAAACAGTCAACAAAGTAAGGTGGTATGAAAGGCATTATGGAAAATCACTGTGGATTTCCTCGGCTGGAAGAGTTAAGTAGCAAAGAAAAGATGGTCCTAAAAAAAAATGTAAAAAAGCCCACAAAACACACACAATAAAACCTTATTGTCTCTTTTCAGCTCACAGAAAATCCATTTGATACATAAAGGGAAAATGTAACAACAAACTCATCTTTTAAAGGAGATTTTTCTTAGAACAAATTTCCTCGTCATCAAGACCAGCGAAGAAGGGTGACATACCTGAAACCATTGCTCTTTGAAATTCATTATTTCATCCCATTTGTCCTACAGGTGCCACCATGTGTAAGGCCACTGAGCAGATAATGACATTTAACAGCATCTGCAGGACCGGACACAAGATTTTCAGCCGCCTGGCACCTGATGACAAGCAGGCAGAGGCATGGAGGGCAAATGCTCTCCAAGAGAGTCCTCGGGAGGCGGCAAAGTCGCCTCGGTCCTGGCAGTGTCAGCGCCCCAGTTAGGTGGCCAGCTGCAGGGCTCCAGCAGACTTCTTGGAAATGGCACCAATGAACTGGGATCCTTATTGTTCAGGTCAGAGCCTGTGGTAGCTCCTAGAGGAGTGCAGTGATGTCCCAGCTGCAGATGCAGACTGGCCATTGCTTTGATCACTGTGAGCAGACAATTGTGCCAAGCCTTGTGTTTTCTTTGGCTGATGCCCAAGAGAAAGGGACCCCTTGTTCAGAGGACCTCTGCCTAAGCAGCGGAGCAAGAGAGCGATTTTGCAGCTGTACAGAAAGACAATGCCACAGGCTGGTGACTGCCGACTTTGAGATCATCTGTCAATCGGTGCTTTGGTTCCAAAGTATAAAGCCAGTTTTCAACACGGGCAATTAAGCCCATGCGCTGAACTCTGGAAAAAATGCAATTACCTACATCTGTCTACTGTAGAGGAGTCAAAGGAAAACAGTATGAGAGAGATAGAGGAGCACCCTGCTCTGGAGGGAGAAGGGAAGGGAGGCAGATGTGCCTGCAACCAGAACGGACGCTGCTGCTCACAACCGCAGTGCAACGGGTGTAAGACCCACACACTGTGAGGAACCTCACTGGGCACACCCTTGGAGAACTTCCTGCTTTATGAGTGGACATGAATGATGCATCCTATGATCTGAGTGACCAGAGGGCTGTATCAAGGAGAAGTGATCAGGGGACACTCTCTACCACCTCCCCGGTCCACTCCCAGCAGGAGACACTTGTTCAGGGAACAGGTGTTACAGGTACTGCTCTTACACCACGCAGAACTCTGCTCGGCTCATGGGTATTGAGGCTCCAGTTCATGTCTTATCGTATAGTGCTTTAGATGGCCTGGGACCTGGATGCTTCTTTCAAAGCCAAGACAAGTGGAGGAATCTGGACTATCTGAAGCACTCCACGTGGAGACATGAATTTGAGTCTAATGTGAACAAAGGCCAGTGACTTCTGAAACAGGAGGCGATGCAATGATGGCACAGTGAATTAAGCTTTCATTGCTTGTGATTTCCAACCACGAGATGTGAACTCAATCAGCCCTCTGTCTAACATCCAATTAGTACAATCACCTCAATTCACAGACTACCAAGTAGTTTAACCAAGACTCTGCTTAAAGGCACTTGAAGATTTTTGTTCTGGTGAGTTTTGGTTACTCTAAAGAGTTCTTAGAGTTCAAATTCCTCATGAGGTCTTGCCAGTTCAGCTGTTACTCGTCAACCGTGTCACAGGCAACTCTCCAGCGGCTTCTGGCCTTTTTGCAACTGCACCAATGTCATTCTGAATCCCAGCTGAATGCAGGAGCGGCTTCTACTTTACTCTAAAATTATCTTTTCTTAAAACTTACAGCAAAAGTCACAGAATTCTGGAGCTTCTCCTTTGACCCGTTCCCTGTTACTTTAAGCATCCACAGTATGAGCAAAGGCTGCCGAGTGTAAATGCTCCCGAGAACGAGTCACCTCTCCCAGTGCAAAGGAAGAGCTTACCATGGCTTTTCCCTCCTTCAAAGTGATGGCATCTTTCAAGAAACACAGTGGCTACAGGCAGTGAACCTGAGTATTGGCCACCACTCCATTTAACGAGTCACAAACTGGATCTCTGGTATCTTTGCAGGAAGCAACATATGTTCCTCCATCTACAGCCAGAACATGAATCTGGCCAGTGCAAAACTGAATCACAACTTTCTTTCACTAGAGACATCTGTTTACAGCTAGAACATGAGTAAATCTAGGAGCAGAGCAGAGGGAAAGAATGTCACGTTATCGGTTACGAGCCTTTTTCACTTCAGTTGTCCTATAAAGGGCAAAGTCTCAGCGAAAACAGACATCTCACCAGCGCAAGTCATCTTCAGGATGTGCTGGGGTCCCATTTTTTTCTTCCCCCACCCACTTTTTCTGTGACCTTGTCAATTCAGTTTGAGGTTTCCTGCTACTGCTTCCTTCTTTTCAGCTTCATACTTACGTTCAGGCCTGCGAACAGTCCCCAGGTGCTCGTCTCTTTAGGAGACAGCCGTGAACACAAACCCTTCCAGTGCCTCCCACATACTGTTGCACTGTTTCTTACCGCTCCAGAATCTGAAGCATCCTGTGGTTTATTGATCCATCTAACCACACTTTGCCACTGACCTTTATCTTCTGCATTCTTCCTGACTAGTGCATCAAATTGGGAAATGCGTGACACGTTACCCTCCAACCGAACTGCAAGGTTTTCACACCACCTAGTCGAAATTCCCTGACAGACACTGTCTCTCCTTCAGTTGCAACTGATGGAGAAGTATCCTCAACTCAGTATCTTGACTTATCAGAGTAATTCTGCAGCTCCTGAATAGACCAACCATGGTGATGAAGGTGGTGAGGCACTGGGACAAGGTTACCCAGATAACTTGTGGATGCCCCGTTCCTGTAAGTGTTCAAGGTCAGGCTGGATGGGGCTTTGAGCAACCTGCCCAAGGCAGCGTTGTTGAAACCAGAAGATTTTAAATGTCCCTTCCCACACCGACCCTTCTCTGACTCTATGACTCCAGAAAATAGACTGCTTCCAGAAAATAGAAAATGGTTGCTTCCATCCTGCCCCAGAAGAGATCTACTTCTTATGGGGGGAATCATCCAACAAGGAACAGCAACTTTTCTGTCAACACCTCATTTAAGGAGGTGATCTTGAAACGCACAGCAAGGTCTACAAGATACCCCGGAATAAAAATGATTCAGGAAAAGATTTCTTGAGAGCAATGCCACAGAAACATGGTGTCAACAGACCTGATGGTTAGGAAATCACACCCTGAGTTAGCACTTTTGTAGTAAGAATATGACAAGAAGAAGGGGATCTAATCTCTCCTTTAAAATTGTCAAGATTTGCATATTCATCTACAGCAAGCAAACCCATCTCTGCACGCGTAATCAAAAGCAGGGGTGCGTTCCTCTTTCAGCTTAAAGCAGCTGCTGGTTAACCAGGTCTAAACTCTACCTGACCCAGCTTTGCACAGATTTCCGCAGTTCCTGCTGGAGTCAGCTTTGATCCCTGAGACCTTTCTCTGCAGGAATTATTTTCCCCGTGAAACCTCCCAATCTCCAGTCTGCACAACATGTTGTTTTAAACTCATTTGTTCAGACATTTCACATTTAGAAATTATGATACTTACTATAGTATTTCACGCATGCTTTGGGATAATAACACAAAACAGATCAGGCTTTTAAATGATCTACCTGTGTAAGCAAATAAAATACAATAAAATAAAAAAAACAACGCAAAGGTTATGGCATTAATTGTTACTGCATTATCCAACCAGTCACAGCTACCATGGGAGAGAAAAAGATCTATGTCCGAGCCCTGTACTGCCGTGTTCGTACATCCCAGATGAGCACTCCAAACATCAGGCTGCATAGGGATGTCTCGCACTCTTTCCTGTTGGCACTAAGGCACTTCATAAAAGAAACTGAATAATCACTGGGCTGATGTTATAGCCCAAGGGTCAAAGTAGTACCTGGAACATAAAGCAGTCAAGTTCAAGCCATTACTCCAATGAGCACTGAATGACTTATCGCAATGACACGGCTGCAGCTGAGCAGATGGCAAGAGGCTCGTTCCAGGAGACCCAGCACCCGGCAGCCGTGGCACTGGCTCCAGACGTGCGAGGCAGGGACACCAGCCCTGGCATGGATCGGGCAGCCTGGGTGCTGGCAGCCCGCAGAGGGGCAAGCCGAGGCAACACAGCTGCTCTTTCAAATCTCCCTTGCATTATGTTTCTCTTCCCATCAGCCGCTGCCTCTTTCTCCACCTCCCACTTCCCAAAAGAAACTCATCCCCTCTGCTCCTCAGGTGCACATCTGGATGGTCCATAAGGGTCCTTCAGAGCCCGCACCGCTGCGTTTCACAGGTACAACCACCCAGCAGCCCACTGTTAACAGAGACATTCAGGCTTTGGGTCCTGGAAACACGCAGGAAAAGCAAGACTATTGTGTAGACAGAGATTGATTTGTAGGTTTACAACAGAAAAAAACAAAAAAACCCACAACTAAAAATATCAGAATCTCGATGGTTTCAAATCCAAAAGGCAACCAGCCTTCTAAAGTCCTCATGATTTAAAAGAGCTTAGGGTCAGCAAAAATGTAAGATGGCTAAAGCTCCCCAGAGTTTGTTTTTATCCTTTCCTTAGGCCAGGAAAGGGAGGCTGAGGACTGGAAACCTGACATGGACATGGCACGGAGTCCCTTCTTCTCAGAGACTGTTGGCACCAGAACACCCAGTAGCTTCTAATCTCTTTCTGTGAATGATCTCCAGTGTTGAAGTTTAACATATAAATAATCAGTCACCAGAGGCTGCCGGGATGCCGAATTTCTGCATCCTCTTCCAATGAGCTAGGACAGCGAGACCCTTGAGCTAACACACCTTGGCTCTAGCGAAGCCAAGAATTAGTCACAGGGCATTTCAGCATCATGTCCTCGGCGTTCTAATTTGTTTCTTTCATTCTGTCAGTGCTCAAACTTGTTGACCTTCCAATCATACTTGCCCTTTCTATCCTCGTCTTTGCTTTCAGGAGGATAGCAGTTTTATTACAGGGCAATTGGGAGTGTTCTTAGTATAGTCATTTGTCCGAGGCAGTTACTGCATTACTGCTACTGATCAAACAGTGACAGGGAGCCCAGACGCGGGTTAAGTGGCATTCCTACTTTTGGAATACTGACGGCCAGCGGCACATTAGCAGAGCGATGAACAAACATCTGCAAACCAAAGGCAACTCTGTGTACCGACTGCCTGTGGGTTCCAGCAGGGGCAAGCCTCCATGCTAAATACAATGTAAAGCAGCTGAAGCCATGTTTATGCTTTCTGAGAAAAATAAGAAGGCAAAAAATGTGAGGAATAGGGGTAAACCACAGGAGTATCTGCAGTGCATGAGTCCAAACTGATGCACCGCCGTCTTCCAATATAACGGAGGGATATTCTAGCAGGACAGTCTGTCATAGCTGTTGGAGTTTTGGCACTGGAAGGCGGCTGTTCAGTGCTTCAATCAGAGCTTTAAATGCCCTCAAATAGCTTAAAGGCAGGTCTACTTAAAAAACCCTTTATTTAGATGAGCCACACCCCCTTTTGACCAGTACAAAACTCGGATTATGGCTACAACAGTTGTTTTGTTTGGGTTTTTCCCACTTGTCTGAAAAGGTACCAGGCTATAAAGTTCCCCTGCACTTCCACGCCACACACTGCCAACGGAAAGATATGAAAGTTCTGATCCAAACCCTGTGTCCCCACATTAATGCTGTGCCTGAACTAACGAGCCCTGAGGAGCAGCAGCGCATTAACACGGGCTGCGCACTCCTCTAACACCGGTGCAGAGCTTCAGCCGCCCACCGAGCGTGCAGAGCTCGCTCGTGTCCTCCTGCGACACGCCGTGTAGGCAGCGGCACACGGGAGCTGGTCTCACCCTGGAATAATACTCAGGCAGAAATACAAACCTGTACCTTTAACGTTCTTAAGCATTAAATCACCGGTGCAGAGCTGCAATTATATCAAGTTATTCTGCCAACATGAATCCTGGAGATACATATCCAAACCAGCAAAGCTGATTAGTAGTGTGGGAGCTCCCTGCATGCTCCTTCAAAACACAATTAAAAAGAGTTTTATTCAGAGTAACACAGGGGTTATAGGGTCAGAAGAGTTTCCATTTCAAAAGGCAGCAGGATACAAACTAGCAGGAAGGGGAAAATAAATTGCTCAGATTTTATTCTAGAAATACCATGGGTATCTAAGCAGCCGGGCTTCAATTTCTTAACAAAATTTTACCCAATGATTTCTAAGAAAAACAGAAAAATCAGGGCAGAGACAAACCCTTCTACATTGTGATGGTGAATAACTACTGTTCCACCTACAGCAAGAACGGATGCTGCCATCTTGCTTCAGACTTTGGGCTTCCCCATCGATTCTTACAAAGAACAGATAATAATCCTTTAGACTTTCTACATTTGAAGATTTTCCATGATTAAAACAACAACAAAAAAAGTGATATAAAAATAGTAGAGGAGGCTCCAACAAATCATCTCCTTGTCCAGTCTTGCTTTAAAAAGTCAAGAGTGCAGTCTCCTAAGCCAACAGAAAGAAGAAAAAGGGCTCGGCACTTGGCAGTCAGCAGGGGACTACCCTGGTCCAGTCTGGCTGCAGTCAGGTACCTCCCTGCAGGTTTCACAGAAGACTGATTCCAGTGGATTTATTTGGTTTTTAAAACTGATGTGCAGAGTTTCTCTGAGATGTGGTTCTGCACAGATGACAAAAACTTTGGAGGTTTACTTGGACGTCACTTAGAGAAGAGCTGTTGGATCTAACAGAGCCCAGCTAGTAGCAAAAAATATCATATATCTAAGTACATATAATTAATAATTTGTAGCTTATGAATGCATATATGGATGAAGTAATTAAGGACAAAGACAGTACCTTTAAGGTTGTAATAAAAAAGGGAAAAAGCCCTCTTTTTTCCTGAGGAAATGCATCTCAGGTTTCATCTTTTGCTGCTAATCAAATGATTTAACTACTGGTAAAGGTTTTATCTTGTTAAAACCCTCAAGAGTCAGAAGTGCCTAGCGCTAAGCTATCTCACTGTTCCTAACACGGAGGCAAACGGTATTGTCTATAGTGATTTCAATAATTTCTCCCCCTTTTTTTTAAACAGACAACTCTGATTACTAAAACAAAATTTAACTAGCCTCTATTTGTCTTATGAGTTACGAAAAGGAAAAAAAAAAAAGGCTTTTGATAAAGCAGAAAAGTCTTGATTATTTATAAGCCCATTTTTATTTACTACAGAAGCACATGAGCACAAGTGGCTTAACCAACCCTAAGTGAGAAACGTCTGAAATAGTAAAGAAAGGCTATTTGAAAATTCGTGAAACTATGTGCTCTGTGAGCTTCTGACATACTTCGTTATCTGGAGGGGGAAGGAGGCAAGTGTGCGAGGGGAGTATACTTGACTCTGATGCCTAGGGCCTAAATGCTCTCCCATCTTTTAAAGAAAACAACAGGATTTTAATTTGCCCTCAGACCTCCACTTGTTTTTTGCTTGCATGCCTGATTAGACATTAGTGATAATGAGACTCCAAGCACCTTATTATTAACGCTGCCCTAGGATGGGAAACGTTCTGAACCTGGAGACACAAGAACAAACATGATGTGACGTTGCGGGACCCGTGCCCAGCTCCCCAAGACGCTTCTCCCCTGTGCTGCACGCAAGTGTTCCCACGCCCGAGCAGCTGCAGCTCCAGGAGTTGGTCATTATTACTCTCTGCAGAAGAATCACGCGCTTCCTAAACCAGCTTGCAGCGATTTCTGCAATATGCCTCAGACCAGTTTTTACTGCTCTGTGAAATCCTCCTTCAGGGAACATCCCACATTCCAAGTAGCTTGGTGGATGTTAACTGAGAGAAAACCAGCACTGTTTTGCAGGAAGGAATCCTCTCATGAAAATGCGACTTGGCTTTCGTGCGTGCTAATTATTTTATGAAATGCAGAATAGGTACATCTATGCACTAGCTTTAAAGAATTAGCTTTCTGAAGAAAGGTTTCATTTCAGTAACACTGTGAAGCCTGACTTCAAACCACGAAAAGCGTGACGCTCTTCAGATACGGCGGCAAAACCCCATTCCTGTGTCTTCTTCCACAGCCTCGCCACCTCAGCGCACCAAAACCATGTATTAGGATGCTCCGCTGCTTCCTGGTGCTGCACGAGACCTGGCCACGCTGCAACTCGACAGAACAGCTGAGCTTAAGTGACAGCCTTTGTTCTTAATTTCTTGGAATTTGTCAGCCGCAGTGAGACAAGCTGGGTTTTGTACTGAATTTCACAGAACCTTCCCCCCGCCTCCCGCTCGGCAGCCCACAACTCTTGCTTTTCCCACGCTTACTTCCTGAGCTCTGGCCCTTGGGAAAGAGAACAAGAGGCAAAATGTTTACAAGAGACAGACTTCTCATAAACTGCGCCCTGCCAAAGGTTTGGAAGCAACGTTCCCGCTCTCAGCCTAACCAACACCGAGGATCCTCGGAAGTTTTCTTTTTTAATCACACCAAATCAGCTTATTTTTCAGACCATCTAATCGAGACACCCACATCCAGCGGATGTCAGTAGGGCAACACATTGTTTTCCACCCAGAGAGCAGAGCCCGTTATAAATAACACTAAAACCTTTGTGAGGATGACTGTCCTCTCCCCAGCTCACAGCCTAGAGGCTTCATTACTGCGCTGACCATAATTCAATTCATCCCCTCCTAAAAGGTCTATTTCTGCAACCAACCCCCACCCTTGAAAATACGTCCAACTAATAATTTCCGATTAATGCAGTCAATTACTAACTCTCCCCCAGCCCCTGACCATCACCTGATTGGGCCAGGAGGGAAAGGAAGCAGCAACTAACCGGGGAGGAACAGAGGTAGGGGTAAAATAGCAATAAAAAGTAATTACATAAAAATGCTAAACATATTACATCTGTTAGTTTGCTTAGCCCAGTGGGCTTGACAATTCCAGGTTTCTGCCATTGTCCACGCTCAGACAGACAAGAATAAGAGAAACGGGGAAAGGATCTTTCAATAAGATTATTAAATCAGTGCATGAAAAATAAGTCGTCATTACATTGCAAAAGGGAGAGAGAAACTCGCTGAAATTTCTTTCTGCAGATTTGCCTTTGTGATCTGCAAGGTGCTGTTCTCCTGCTTACACTCTGTTGCCCTGGCAACGTACTCCTGTAAAATAAAGATTATTAAAGCGCATATGATTATTTGGCCGCACGGTGAATGAGGCAGCCGCTTCTGAAATTCCTTATCAGAGAAATTCAATTTTAGGCCAAATTGTGTTTTCACTGCCTCTCAGCTTCTCCCTCCCCCCCTGCAATACCAATAAAACCATCATCTCCCCAGCTGTACATGATATTTTGTCACTAACTCTTTCGTGCCTTTCCTTTCCCATTCCGGGTTTTATTTTTATTCTGTCAAAGCAGAACGCTTTTCCCAATTTGTAGCTTTTCCTCCTCTCGGTTTCTCCCTGGCAGCTGCAGCCATCTCTTGCCGGCACCAGCCCGCAACCTCCTCGCGCTGTGGCAACGGCAGCGACGAGGGCGTTCCACGCCAGGGGACCGGTGCCAGCTCCCTGGCCGGGCGGCCTCGGAGGTGAGCGCGGAGGGGCCGCTTGAAGCGTTGCAAACACACAACTGCCCCCACGCCAGGCTTCCTCCCGGAGCCTGGCCTGCGCTAGAGGCCTCGGCTGCCCCTGCTCGCAGCTCATCTCAGGAGCACGCCCGAGCAGCCGGTGGCCAGCCCGTGGAAACTCCCGACCGACGGCTGTGCCGCAGCCGCAGCCGCCCCCGGCCCGGGCCGAGGGATCCTCCACCGCCGCGGCGGCAGCAGCAGAGAACAAGGCGCTACCGGCGCTGGCTCCAGCCTCTCTCTCTCGCCGCCCGGCCCCGAGGAGCGCCCTCGGCTGCCACTGAGAGGAAGTGGGGCTCGCCTGGGTGGAGAGGGGAAAGAAAGGGAGAGGGGGAAGGGCTGAGGCGCTGCTGCCCCCGGCCCACGGGGCTGGTGCTCCACCCGCCTCGCAGCTCCGAGCTCGCCCTTCAGCGCACGGCGGGGCAGGGGCGCTGCCAGCCCCCCATCCTCTCTTCTCGCAGTCTGGGAGCAGCGGAGCTCGAGCCCTCGTTCCTCTCTCCTCCTGATGCCCGAGGAACCCTGAGCTGGTCGGTTCCGCCCGCCTGTCCTCCCCCCTCTTACCTTGGGGGGAACTTGAACTCTCCAGCCTCCTTCCTCTGCCCTTTCCTTCATAGCGACACCTGAACCGCCTCGGCCGCGCTGCCTCTCCTTCCCGTCCCAGCAGCTGCCGTGTCGGGGCTTGGGCCCTGGCAGCTCCAGTAGTAGGGGACGTTGGAGTGTCTTCCCTCGTGTGTGCTTGTGTGTCTGCCTCCTAGCACAGGTGGGATTTAATCATCCTTCTAGTCCCCACACACAGGAATTTAAACACCCTCCCCGCCTCAAGCAGTGTGCTTTCAGGGAGCCTTCCCTCGGGAACCGCTTCTCCAGGGTGGTGAGGCGGTGCCTGCCTTTCCTGGGGAGCCCAGAACACGTCGCCCCCAGAGCAGCGCCCGTTCAGCCTCCCCTCGGTGCGCGGGAGCCTGGGCCCCCTCTTTCTTGCCTTCCCTTGGACGGCCTGGACTGCGGATACTTGGTGTGAGCCGCTTTTGTCTCGCGAAGAGAGCTGTTTGTTTTTCTTTCTTTAGAGATATTGGAAACGTGCTGTTGAATCTGACAGTAAGAGCTCTCCTTACCCCAGCTGCCAGCATTGGCGAGAGTGAGAGAGACTTTTCCCTCCTGTTTCAAATCAGAGGGAAATCTGGGACAGGTCTGAACACAGCGAGAGCACATTCCACGTCTCAGTCATATATGCACAATGAAATGAGAAGCGTCTGTGTATCTTGATTCCTCTAGCAGCTTCTCTGAAGTAACTTGTGGGAGGGGGGAATCTTGCTTGTGATGCAGATTAATTTGCTCCATCTACCTGTTACATCAGTTCTTACAGTGTGTGCTTAGTTGATTTGTTTTGCACTAAGCATGTATTTTAAAAAGAGCCTCTTCAGCAAAAAGCATCTTGTCAGTAGTTGATGTCCCTTCTTACAAAAGAACTGCCACTAGTGATGGATTATTAACATGTCTTAAGTGAAAGGAAAAAAACAACAAAGAACAAAAAACAGGTTGGGTGTTTAAACACCCTTTTCAAGATTTTCCTGTTTTGCCAGTTCCCAAAGCCACTAAAGCAAGGAGCTGAATTCAGAATAATCTGTACAGAAGGAATTGCTGTTTTGTTCCTGAGGTAATTTTCTTCCCTGCAAGCTTGCACTTAAAATGCCTGAATTTAATTATACCTTATTAACCCGATAGTCTTAAGATCAACAGTATCGAAGACAACTTTTTCTTAAATAATATTTATAATAGTGATTCATATTAGTTGTAAGATAGAGCTGCTTAATAATTAACACAAAATAGACGTTAGCGTGTTTGTGCTAGATTTAAAGGGTTTTATGCTAAGTCTTTCAAAAAATGGCCTTTCTCTTATGCCTCAATTTGTAAAGCTGTATGGTTGCAAAAATGTATCCTCTATCAGAAAAAAAACAAGCAAAGTTTTTATTTTTTCATGTCTGATGGTATAAAATTTATATATGAAGGCATGAAATTTGTAGTGTATATGTATCTTAAGGTCTTTTAAAGATTCAAATCAATAAGTTGTGTCTTGCAAGCATTTTTTTCCATTGAGAGTATGATACATATTTAAAAATTTTAGTGTGGTGGATTCCTATCTAATCTGTCTGGCGTTTGTGTCATAACTCTGCTAAACTGCTGTTTGATTTTTAAAGAAACTCAATCAGTATGTTAAATTTTATATCTGCATATTTCAGATATTAGACGCTGTCTGCTAGTTTAGGTACAAAAATTATCTTTTATGATAATGATGCTAAAGAAAGTGCGTCGTGTCTTACAGGTCTGAGTAAAGTTTGCAAGGCAGGGGATGAGAGATTGCACCGGCTCTAGCTGCTGTTAATGGTATTGATCTATCTAGTACTTCTGGTAAAATATCAATAGTTGCTGCCCGTTTGTGCTGCTCTCCGAAAGCATGTGTTGAAATGTCTACTGGGTTTTTTTTTTTTCTTTTATGCTTTATCAAGAGCAACAAACAAATTTTCATGGTTTCAAAACCATGAAATCTTTTTTCGGACTTCAACTTCGTTGATTTGGAAATACTTGGGTCCTTTGGTGTAACAAGCCTGTTTTTTCAGGTTAAATGTGATCCTTTGATAAAAAGCTGCCTATAAATTGTGTAATAGAGATGTCAGCGCTCAGCACCTTTTTCCTAAAACCTAGGCAAGAATTAGTTCATCAGCTCATTATGAACTAGGTGAAGAAAATGCCTAAAAATGTACAGGGAATGCAAAGAACTTGTGTATTCTCAGTGGTCACTGGTACTGTGAAGCCTCAGTTTTGAGTGTGTTCTGCTCTGCTGCAGTAGACAGTAGGGTCCTGAAAATTGGGAAGTCTGTCTGTGTATGTTTTAGGGAATGTGTTACTTAAGACAGTTGACAGGTGAATGGAAGCTGTGCTGACTGCAGCCTTTGTGTGTGTGTTGATTTTAGCAAGTGACTGTAAGAGCCAGTTTATTAACTGAAGATGGATTTCATTTTCCAGGATACTGTATACATGTATTTTAATCAACAAATTAACTGGTTAGTACTGATAGTTTGAGGATGTCAACTGCTTTTCCACGTAAATCTGTTTCTGGAGTGGACTATTCAACTGCCTGCATGAAGCCAGCTTGAGCCTTCCAAGCCTTGTGCTTCTTTGGAAGCAGAGGCACAGCGGAGGCAGTGCAATAGCACAGGAGGTGTGGGCTACTGTGACTTGTTAGCCTGTGCTTAGCTCAGTGTAAATGCAGATACCTGTTTCCTGATCCCAATGAGAAGTCTTTTGCACTTACTAACACTCCTGGCTATACCAGATTTGTAGTTCTGTGTTAGTTAATTAGCAGGTATCTAATAGTGCCTTAAAAGTTAGTTAATGAGGCCTTGCTCTAAGTGATGGAGTGGAAAAGGCTTGTTAAGGGAGGAAATCAATAAGGTGTTGGACAATTGTTAAGTGTATAATTTACCAGTATGTCTCTGTGGGCAGTGGTATTGCCTTAAATCAGTGTTTTCTGAACTTAGGTTAACTAATCTGTGGCAGTTGCAGAATTATGATCGATTTGTAGTATCATTTGAAGGTACTTTGAGTTTTACTGCTTTATGTGATTGCACACACCAATTACAGACCCTGGGATCACGGCCTTTGATATCACCAGAAGTGCCTGCATTGCTCTTTGGGAACTGGTGCCTAATGCAGACACTTGGAGAAGGAGAATCTGATCCTCTGCTTTCAGTAGTGGAAAAGGGATTAGGAAAGGCATGCTCATGGAACACAATGTGATTTCAAAGAAAAAGGAATCCTGCAGTTTCTGCATTGTTCTCAGATTAGGGTGTTGCTTAGCAAAATATTGGGAATCTTTAGCTTGTGCTAAAACAAAAATTACAACTGAGCAGTATATGTCACAAACCCTTACAGGTTACTGTTTAATCTTTATGTGTATGATAGTGGCTAAGATTAAGCAAATTTTAATTGATAGAGTGCAGAGCATGGTCACATGACAGGGGGAGGGGTTGCTTGAAATCAGTAAGCTAGTCTGACGAATGCAGTCTTTTTAGTTGACTTTCTATTAAAGGTCCCAGGATCTAAATATGTGTAGTCACTATTCTTAAACTATGAATGCTTAAAAATCTGATTTTAATGCTGCTATTGCTTAGAATATACATTTCTGTCATTTGCATGCTATAAGTTAAATAAAATGGTCCCTAAACTGTAATGGAGCCTGCTAAGTGGTCCTAATAGCTGTGATCATTAAAGAGTTTTAGAAATTATTTTATAGACTGATTTAACAGCTAGAATCCAAGTGTGCTTCTTGATTTTTGAAGCATGAATTAAGATTTACAATAAAGACTGGAACTGAAGCCCATAGAGATCTTTCCTATTTATTTCAGTTCTAACTGTTTATTTTGGTTCAGTGCTTGTGGACCAAGAAGGAAGGGCAGGGGGCTGCTGTGTAAACAGAGGGTAGCAGACAGTTCATGTGCTGAAGACATTTACAGGACTTGAGGTACAAAGTTCACCCTGCCTACTTAAATTTTACTGCATGCACAGTTTCTCTATAAAGACAGAAGAATGGAAACATTGAGAGAAGTTTAATAGGTTACTGGAACACCCTCTCCAGCATAGTAGCACTTGCTACTGGGATGAATGTGTTGTAAAAAGTAGACAGAACAAATGTGTGGTAGAAAGATGTAAAACATAAAACCAAAAGAAGCAGTATAGTGGTACCAAAGATGGTCTTAGTTCTCTGGATAGAAATAGATTTGGATTGTTTGTGGTCTATCTAAAAGCCACTCTCCAGGAATTTCTGTAAAATCTGTAAAATTAATGTTAAAGCCATAACTTGTAATTTCAGCTCTCTACTTGCTTTTATTCTGTAGGTCCTGTTCCATGATTAATGCACTTCAATGTTTCTGTCATTTTACAGTTTAAAACATGACTTTTTAATGTGGGGGGGGTTGTGGTTTTTGTTCTTCATTTCCCCCCCCCGCCCCCTTAGGAATGCAGCATGTCATTTTACTATCATGTCCCCATCATGTGTTTTTTGTTTGTTAGGTCTTTAGGACTGGAGTCCTGTCTTCCTGTAGTAGATGACTGTGACTTGCTTTGAAAGCTGTGTGAAGGAGGTGTTTTTGTATACTTTGAGAAGCAGTAAGAAATGTCATGTATCATAGAGTGTTTTGAAAAATTTAGTACTAGTAGTATATTACTATTTAGTACAATTTGTATATTCCTTTTAATAAAATAGATCCTTGTTCCCACTATAACGTGCTCTTTGGTAGAACATATTTGCACACTTTTTCTTACCTCACTACTAAATTCAGTTCCATAAAAGCATGCTGTTTAAAGCTGCTTTTTTTTGTGTGTGTGTGTGTGTGTGTTCTACTTCTGCTTCCTTTCTGGGGTCATGATTCTCTGTCATCAGCATCCAGAGAGGTTTCTGGAAAAGTCATTATGACACAAATGGCACGATGATTTCAAAAGGAGTGTGGGAATTTTTTTCTTTTTGAGAGGAATATAGAGGGTAGAAGTTGCAGAAATACAGGAGTTAAACTGTAGGTCTTCAGCTGAAGCTAAAATACAGAATTTAAACCTTTAAAATGCAGACAATGCGCAGTCAGTTAAAAGTTTTGAGCCATGTTAGTGGATTGCTGTGCACCTTACCCTGGTGCATCCGATTATGCATCTGCTTCCTATTACCAAATGGCCCCATTCACAACAGGCGGATCAATGGAAGATCTGTAGGTTTCCAAATAGTTTTACTAACTGTGCCTTTTGTCTGTCGACTTTTCTGTAGTGCTGTTGATTTTTCTCCAAACCATGTTATCTGGATTTATTGTGCTTCATGCTGATGCTAAAGGAGAGAGTTGATGTGAAAAGTGGATGTTTTTGCTTAGGTTCAACACACCTTCACTACTACTTCTCATCTTCATGTTGTTCTGTACGTACTGTAATACAGAGCAATTGCGAGATAAAGGTGAGGCCTTCGTTCTGAAAGGCATTGCAAATTCATAGGACAGAAGCCTGATCCCCGTTCCAGAGCACTTGTAAATCCACATGTCAAGTGAACGTGGCTGATGAATACAGGTGAAGGAATCCAAGAAAACTTGGTGCACCAGACTGGTGTACTGTGTTTGTAGCTGAACCACGGTGAAGAGGTTTCTTTTCATTTGTATGCATTAGAGTACTGGTTCTTAAGTATTTTAGTTCAATTCAGAAATATTTTATTTTTTTTATAATTTGCACCTTCCATATGTGTGTGTGTGTGTGTATATATGAGCGTTGTGTACAACTGTTCCCTATCTAAATTCCTGCACCCCAGATTCTGAGTGTCGCTTTTAACAACCCCTATGATCTGCCTGCTCCATTTCCTCCGAAACAAATGACCATTGCACCTCAAGCTTCAGAAGAGTTGAGCCTAGCCCTATTTAGAATCGCTCTGCCCTCTATTGTCTTGGTTATCAAGCTTCTCTATGCTTTCTTGATGTTTACGGTCTCCTCTCTGCTAGTTTCTTAAACTGCTTCTCTACAGAGGTTCTTGGTGCTTTGCCCTACCTCCATGGAGCTCCCTTGCCATGCCCCCGTGCAGCAGCCTTGGCCCAGCCCTGTCCATGGTACTAGAGTCATGGCTGGTGCTCAGATGGACCTTGCTCTAAGCTGGGGTGTCTCTCATGGAGCAGCTAGTGGCAAGAGTCTTCGCTTGCCCTTGGTCCTCACTGACTCTAAATCAATGTTATATTCATCCCAAAGTTGCTGGAGAGGAAAGAAGAGATGTTCTCTGGATGAAATCTTCCTGCAACTTCTCCAGCGGTGGTCATATCTTCCATCCTTGCTCCCCTTCCCATTCTGTTTAGTGGTAGGTATAGCTCAGAAGAGTTGGTGAGATAAATATTAGCTGAGAGCTGGTAGGAAAGTACGAAGGTCTGATTCTAAAGAAAACCCCAAATGTTCTTAAAAACCAGGTGTTTGTGGCGGGAGTTGGTCTGTCAGAGGGTGGGGGAGTCATGAGCAAACAAGAGATGATTTGATATTGCCTACTAATAAATGTGAGAATCAGAGACCACTGTCTTCCATGTGCTGCAAAGGAAAGTGCTGTTAAAAGTATGGAGAGGGATTCAGTGCACAGAAGACAAACAGAAAAGTTTAGTATCATGAGTACATGTGACTGAGGAAAGCTGTATTTGTGAAGGCCAGAATGTCAGAATAATCAAAAATAAATGATGAGGCTATATTTTAGGGATACTATGAAGAAGGGTTTCAATTCAAGAGAACCTGTTGGTTATGGTCTAGTAAAGCAGGCTGTCTGCTAACACTGCAAGCATGGAAGAAGAGTGAGGAATAAAGAACAACTGTATTTCAGCCACATTGTGGTCAGGCATCTGTGACGACAAGCCAAGATGATGAATTTTTATTTTTTTTTTTAAAGAGTACATGTAAAGATAAAAGACAAATTTGCAAAAGTCGAGTTTCTTTAGGAGTTCAACAGCAGGAAGCAAACAAACCCACTCTTAAAGTACATAGAGTTGTGAGGAGAAAAAGAAAGGATAATATGCAGATAGAATGTAGTCGTATTAGTGTAGTTATTGCCAAATCTAAATGAGTGCTCTGCTGCACTTCTTGAGCTCAAAGTGTGGGGGGAGGTAGAATGGGTAGTGAGAATAGAGATGCAAGTTATACAATAAAACAAAACTGTCAGCTTAGAGCGCTCTGGGCTGGTTAACTTATTTTCCAGGCTTCTGAAAGAACTAGGATGGTAACCACCAAATATTCCCAACAAATCCTCTGAAGACTGGAATTATGATTTAAGCACAGAGGGTTAAAAAAGCAGGGATGGAGATGGGAATTATTTACAGCTGGTAAAAGTGATTGAACTGAATGCAGAAATGCAGACCATGACTGTTAAATTGAGGAGGAGAGGTGGACTTAAAGATTGCAAGTATTCCTGCATGAGTGGCAGTCTAGAGAAGTAACTGTTTCCCCTTCCTGCTTCCAGAAATGCTTAAGAAATACTGTAAACAAGTATTTTCAGCAACTGTTACTGCTATTCAAGAAGACAGTACTTTCATGTTTGCTTCCATTTTTCAAGTTGCAGCATAGCCAGATGTGCAAGAACTCTTCACATCAGGAGAAACCGTGTGGCTCCTTGTTTACTTGTGCTCTTACAGTGGCAATGTGTTAGGGAAAACCAGAATTACCGAGGATCATATTTATAAAGCTGATTACACCCAGATTTCATGTAAAGTTAATATCTCTGCTTTTGGTCCAGTTTAACTGAGACAGATATTTTAATTATTTTATTTTACCCTTAAACCCAGCTGAAAAATGTAGATCAAGTTATGGGACAAACAGAAGCATGGTGTTTGATGGTAGGGTTGTTTCTCCCCCCCCCCCCGGCCTTTTCCCCACACAGTCTTAAGTTTGTTAGCACCAAGCTCAAGCGCTTCCTTAGGCAAAATGCTCTTGGTGGGGACACAGTCTTGAATAGATTTGGTATTAGATATGAGATTCTCTGTGATTAAGATGACCACCAGCTTCTTTTGTTTGATGTAAATCCAGACTCCATGAAGTAAGTTTTACATCAATGTAGGGATTAAGTGGAGAAGCAAATTTGGCTAGGACACAACAGAAAATGGGAACACAAGAAAAAGTAAGACTCAGAAAGTAATAGCTGCAGTGTATAAGAAGTAATATGAGGATCAGCTAATAGTGAAGAGCAAGAAAATGGAATCTGGATTAAACACAAGATGGGAGTCAAGAGAAGAGGCAGAAGTACTGTGATGATGTATGAGGAGTGGGGCAGCAGGAATTGGCATATAGGCAGAAACATTAGCGGGGGATGTGTGTGTAAGGAAATGCATTGAAAGTCTAAGGAAATTCAGAGTAATCAGAATTGACAGGAACTGGCGCAGCAGTGTTTATAGAGGAAGTAGGATGAAAACACCAGGGGGAGAATGTGGAGGGAAGACTAATGTGAAAAGGATCAGTGTAGTGGGAAGGCACGCAGAGATACGGGGAAGGGGTGGTGATGGAGGAAAGTGGGTAATGGTGATATCATAGCTACATCCTACCCTATAGTTTAGGAGGGTGGAAGAAGAATTCTGCATGTTATCTATCCAGAAAATAGGACATAGTACTATGTATTATGTGGCCTTTATTAGATGCTGTATATATGAACATTATTTGGAAAGAGAAAATAATTTACTTTATGGGGGAGAATTTATTGATGGAGGAACTGAGATACAGGGCTGCAACTGAATAGCTTTTTTCTTATGAGCAATGCTGTGGTGCAGGCAATAAGCTTGGTAGTGTGATTTAGGGCTTTTCATCTGGAGTGGTAGGCTTTGTTTTCAAGTGAGTAGGTGTTGGACCGTATTTGAAAAATTTGCTTCTTTGCATATGTGAACCATTTCACAAAAATACTCGCTATGGAACTGACATATTGTGCAGTGAAGTATATTTCTTTGGAATATATTCTATAAGGGGGGCTGTAAAAGTTAATGTGAAAGAACCTGTAGTATAAATTCTAGCATCTGACTTGTTAAACCCAGAAGAAACAAGAGAATTGAAAGGGAAGGCTGAAACTCTGCTCCTCATTGTCTTGGAGCAGTGTGGTGTATAGAACCATCTGCTGTTTGCGGACCCCTCAGCTATCCCTGATTAAAGATCAGATTATCAATGTAGTTCTAGTCTGAAATCTATAATTCTGTCTAGGCATTATGCTAAGTATGTGTGTAGATAGATCAAAACAGCTGAAGTGATTAGAGCTGAACAAATTACTTTTACGTTCCTGAAAGCTTTGTTCTACATTTAGAAGGCGTGTAGGAAGGGAAGAAAGTAGTGAAGCAATGTGAACATTCATATGGATTATTTTCTCTTGTTTAATGGTTTCTGTTCTTCATTAGGGAAAGTTTTCTTTCCTAGGATATGCAATTTCAAGGAAACTTAAACTGTATTCTAGGGAAGTCAACTTAGGAACAAATGCATTTCCTAATCATTTTAAGCCCCTTCAATCAAACAGGATTACTGTTCGGCTATAGCAATTAGAGTGGAAATTTCCTTAGCACATGCAAACCCAGAGCCCCTGCTCTATCTTTGCATGCAAAACATGCTGTATAGTCTTATAAAGCACATGTTTTTAATAATTTGTTTGTTTTCCAGAACTGTAGGTGTATGTTGCACAACAACAGAAAAAATACCAGCAGAGACCTCCTACACTTTGAGCTCCATGTAGAGTAGATGCTAGCTGTGCTGAAGAGAGGAGAAATGAAGTAGTAAATCTTTTCTTAGCGATTTTTTGTTTGGTTTCATTCATTCTCTTGCTTAGCTCATTTTCAGTTGCTTAACTGCTCTGGTCGTGGATGACAAGCTTTTCACGTAAGGATTTTCAGGCAGTCTTTTCTGAGCTTGGGATGGAGCTGCAGTGTTTGCCACTGCCTTCCCTGTCTCCCAGGCGATAAGGGCGCGGTGATGGTGCAAGGACACATGGTGCTCGGCTACACATGGGTTCAGGCATTTGTCTCTTCAGTTTCAGTCATTTGATTCAGTAGCTATTTCCTATTTCCAAGAGCTGTTTCCTATTTCTAAGAACACAACAAAAGTGCTGATAGGCCTGGATCTGCTTCTCAGTTCTATGCTGTTTCAATTTTAAATGCAGAATTTAGGCAGTGTGTTGTCTTAGGTAGCAGCTATGTATGAATTTACCTTCCTAATGCTCTGTGGTGTAGAGAAGTACTGTTTACTTCATTTTATAGATATTTTCTATGTACGTGAACTACCTAATTATTTTGGCAAAGGTCACCCTGGGGAAAACTTTTTTTTCTTACATCAAATATGATGTAAATGGGTGGCTTATATCTACTGTTTGGTACACTAATAATTGTGTGACTTGATTCACTTACACTTTTGGGAAGCTGTCCTTGGTGACAGGAGTGCTTGAACTGTTAATTTTAGTTATACCTAAAGCTTTTGAAATTCCAGCAGAATTTAAGATTATTGTTTTCAAGTCTTCAGTAGTGTTTTGAGATTTCTGTAGTGGGGCACCTAATATGAATGGCAACATATGACAGTTTGGATGCACTCTTTCATATAAAAGCAAATTCCCAAGTGGACTAGCATAGAATATTATGTTTATGCATTTATACAACAAGATCTCAAGCTCTTTACCGATAGCTACAGCATGACAAAGCATCAACAAAATGAAATTAATACAATTTCTTTCTTCCATTTAACAAAAGAGGGAGATACTTATGTTATCAAATGTTCAATTGCCATAAGTTGGCTGATCTTATGTTTGCATTAGCTGCTGTTAATTATGCTATTTAATTTACTTTTTAATAGGGAAGAATGTATTAGTACCGAGAGATCATGCAGAGATTTTCAAAGGTGGTATACTGAATTATAGAGAGGTTGTGGAGTGCAAATCACAGGCTGAAGTCTGGAAGCCACTACAGAATAGAAATAATTTTACAGTATTTCAAGAAAAAATGACATTTATCATTTGGCACTTGGCTTTTATGTAATAACTGGCGAATGAAACCGAAAGGTTAACTATGCAAAATGTATTAAATTCTAAAAGGAAGCAACTCTCTGCTGAAGAAAACTAAGCTGGAGTGATTAATATGCCACCAGTATTATACGTAGATGCCTTTCATAGATTTCTACCCTAAAAATAGTGAGGTGGTACTTTACCTCTGCTTATCCTTATTTTGACAGCTGGTTCAGTGTTTCCCTAGGAATACTTGGGTACATTTGAGGTGTCTTTGTCTCTTCTGGAGTCCCCTCTAGTTACCTGCTAGTCTCTGTTTTGGCAGTATGGTGTTCTTAAAGTTCCAGATGTATCATGAACTAGACAGTTGGTGTGCCTTTCTGTCACCTTCAGAATGGCCACCTCATATATATGGTCTTTGTAATACTGATTTTATTATTTATTTCTGTTAAGAACTTCTCAGAGTCCTGTTAATACTAACATTTGATAGTGCTGTGTTGCTGCAGACTTTTTTCTTGGTTAATTTCTGGTCCCTAGAATTACAGGATGAATAAAGAAGATAAATGAGGTAAAAGTCAAATGGAGTGTTGGGTGGGGAGGGATAGGTCAGTTTATGGCATCCCGCTGGTCTGTGCCCACACCACAAAGGTTTTGATTTTTAGGGCAGGGTTAAGTGCATCATATGTAGGGAAAACTTACTATTTAGTTTTTAATCATTTTATAGAGATTGCAGCTGGGATGTCTGTGTGGTTCAAGTAGAGGGTTTGAAGACAACTAAAACCAAATCAGACTATTGACACGGGAACTTTTGAGTTTCTGGAAAGTGCTTAATTTGTTGGGTTTTTTTTCCTCAAAGAAGAAGTAAAAAAAAATAATAAAAAAAAAAAAATCAAAAAGCTTGTCACATACAGAATAAAAGGGTATTATGTTCTGCAAAGATTAATTCTTGTTGTCTCTGATGGTGCATAAAAGGATTTAATACTGGAGAAGAGAGTACTGAATTGAGAAATCTGCAATCCCATCAGCCTAGTAAATGCTGTTGAGCGATATAGGGTGAGGATCAGCCTCTTCCAACAGCTGGGCTCTGAACCATGAAGGGCTCTGATGGATACTGACAGCAGACAGAAATGCAAAAACATGAAACTAGAGAAAAGTCTCTGGCAGGCTGAGTACCAGAGAATTTTGATACAGGTGAAGGAAGTTTACTTGTTCAACACAGTCGCCACTGGAACTTTATCTTGTTATCTGTCTTACTTCATTATACATATTGATACATCTTAGGATCTTGAAGCACATAATACTAAATACATGGATGTGGAGATCAGGAATTGGCTAGTGGAACTGCAAAATTAAACAACAGTTAAATAATAAATAAGGGAGTTTTATTTACACACCCTTTGCTTAATAATGAGCCCCTGTAAAGACTAAATGTGTCAAGTCTATTACATTGCTGATGAGATCTATATTTAAAGTCCAGTCACCTTTTCTTTGAAAGCAGATAGCTGCAATGTTGGGAGTTTTGAAAAGAGAAAGAAAATATATTTCTGTGTGTAAACATTAGTTAATGGAGGAAGTGGATGTGTTCTGGAGAAGTAGTTGCTGTACACAGCCTCCACTCTCTTCTCTTAGCCAAGAGGTTTTATTATACAAATTTTTTGTTGTCTGCCCCTGTCTTAAGTATCTGTCGCATTTCCAACTTTACATAGAGAGGGAAGCGAGTGGAAATGGAGTGATTAATACAGACATACAGCTCCTTTTTGTGCAGTGTGCAACAGCATATGTAGTGACTTGTATTAAGGATGTAACACTTTGTAGGCTCTGAACGTCTGATCTGGGATTTCTGTTTGCTGGTAGTGCTGGATTGTTAGAGAATTCTGACTTTTAGGCATCAGTTCTTCGTTGTAATAAAAATCAAAGTGGTTGTACAAAGTCATCATGCTCAAATGTGTTTTTGTGTACAACATAGAGCAGTGTCAAATTTTCCAGTCTTTTACTTTTGCAACAGGATAACCTTTTACTTACAAGTATTAATTTCCCAAAGCAGCGGTATTACCTCTTTCCACCATGCATACTCTTAGCTGTATGCACAATAGTTTAGAGCTGAAATGTTTACTACGTTGTTTTCTGCCAGACACAGTGCTTGTTCAAACAGATTGCCTTGGCATTGGGCCCACAAGAACCACAAACCCAGATGCTGGAGAAATAATGCTTTTGTGGAAAGCATTGGGACTCTGCAGAGACAATTCTGCCATAAACCCTGTCCTTTTTATTGCATGTCTATCTCTGTGCCTTTGCAGTCTCTTAAGTAGATAGGTCTTACGCCTAACAGCTTATTTATACAAATTAACTGTCAGAGCTACTGTAGAATATAATGTTCTGGAACACTTCTTCACATGCACGCTCAACGTAATTACTCAAAATTAAAGTTTGAAAAATTATTCTTTTTCTAGAGTACCTTCAGAGGCTAGAATGCCTGGCCCCAGACTATGTCTACGAGGGTTTTTGCTACCCTGTGTATCGGTCCTTCCCTGAATGTGCCAGGTGATCAGTGGAATGAAACTGGAGAGAATTTAGAAAAGAAATGAAGAAAATGACAGAACAGTAGGAGAATGGAAAGAGGGTTTGGGAGGGGGCTAACATAATTTAGGAGGCTTTTTTACCACCTTCTGTAACAGAAACATGGATTGAGGCTAGCATTGTAGACAGTTCATTTCTAATAGGAAAAAATAACAATCCGAGATAGAATGTCTGTGGATATCGCTGATCTTTTGAGTCAGAGAGGATTAATTACAGCAAGTATCAGATTGCCTGTAAAGATACACCAGAAAAGCCAAACAGTTTTGCTTGCTGGTTACCAGTATTGCAAACTTGCTATCGCTAGTTTTTAAACAAGACCAGTTCAGTAAAAGCACGAGAACTGATTCTTGCTTTGCTGTCTCTACAGTAATTATTTGATCACTTCTCTTTTCCTTACTGGTCGAGTTTCTTCCCGTACCCTTTTGGTTTTGGGAAGGATGTTCCCATTTGTGTTCAGTATCTGTAGCAGTTTCTGGCATTATTACCTACCCTAAAATACTGCAATGGGTGAAGTACAGGAGGATTTATGGCTGTTGAGTAGCCTGATATTTTAATGCAAATTGTTAAAATTGAGAGTGAGATTAGATTTTTGTTTTAAAGATATAATGGTTAAGATAATTGTTTATATAGGATCTAAAGTCCCTATGTTAATATTTTATTTGCATCTTTGTCAGTTAGATGTGCACTGTGGGGAAGAACACATAGGTTCCTGACTCCAGAGTTAGTTTTCAAATGACTTGAGGATGTATTTCCCAAACTCTTGTTACTGCTTTAGCAATACTTCTAAGCATTTGTTGTTGTTCTAATGGACTCTTATTTGTTAAAAAAAAAAAAAGAAAAGTTGATTGCCTTGAGTCTTTGTACAAATTCAGATCCAGTTCTGTGCAAGTTTCAGCAAAACCCCCATCCAAATAACTAAAAAATGTGAAATAGTTAATTTTAGCCTTTCTAAAATGAAGCTGCTGTGGGTAAGAAGAGAGGAATGTATTGGAGACTTTCAACTGTTTTGAATAAAAAATAGAGCAAAGATGGTGACTGACTTCTTCCCATTCCTCCTTTGCTACTTCCCACAGTCGGCTGTCATGGAGTCATGAAGGCACTTGCACTGAGCTATGGGAAGTCAAGTTTAGTTCTTTTCTTTCCCTTGTCTGGAAGTAGAAAACTAGGGCTTCTTGTTTCTCTTGAGAATAGCTTGTTGGGCTGCGTAGTGTTTCTGGTTGAGAGTCTCTCAGTGTTTGTTTGTTGGGGTTTTTTTGTTGTTTTTTTGTTGTTTTTTTTTAAATTGATTGCTGGAAACTGGGAGATTATCCTGGGGAAGAATGTTCTTGCTGCCCTGAACATCTGCTGTTGGCCACTACTGATAGAGGGTATCAGGTTAAAAGGAGTGTTGATCTGACTCAGTATGGATATTTTTCTGTTCCCCTACAGATAAATAATTATTTTCTGGGCCACAAAGAGATAAGGTGCTGGTGTAAGGACACTTGCGTAAGATAAAGACCCAGAGTTATGCTGTAAGATTGGCACAAAAGATGTTTAATGAATGTCTAACTGTTAGAACCCAGAGACTCCCTATTTTTGCTGCTGCTGCCTTGTTTTTTCCCCATAACCTTTGGTTCTGTAAAAGGTGCCAAAATCATCTTTGGGATGTTCAATTGTGGTGGAAAAAAAAAAAAAAAGATGCCAAAATAAACAGTCTTGCAATAGAGGTTTTTGAGTCAAAACAAGAAGCATTACATGAGAGGACAAAATGATCCCACCATATGAATTACATGGTCACTTTGCTTTGGAAGTTTACTGGGCGATTTACATGGGTAAAAAGAAATGCTGGAATATGCAGCATCAGAAGCCATTTAAAATTTCACTGCTTCTGACACTGTACTGAAAGTGCACAAAGCAGTTGAATTGGGGGAGAGTAGCACTTTGATGTGTGTGCACTGGTGTGTGTGTGTATTTATGAAACAAATACAGGATTAGAAATGCAAAGTATGATAAAGTTACAACTGTATCTAAACTGTTTTCTGAGTGCTAGGAGTTGGACAAAGAGAAGGATGAGACAATACAAAGAACAGTACTAAAGACAGAGAGCTGACATTTTCAGCTTTTATGCTGAAATGACTCCTTTGAAATACTAGTTGTGAATAAACAGCAATGTCTTTAAATTAATCAATTAAAGTAAGACAGAGTCCCTCTCCCCTTTTTTTGGTCTATAAGTGAGACTAAAATGCAGTATTAAAGATGCAGAGTTTTTCAGTATTTTGTCTGTTAGTCTGTAGGCTCTTAAATGCAGCATTATCCAGATTTCACAAAGAAATTGAGGACTAGAAGAAACTTTCTGTAGGAGCAAGTCTAGTTTCTCACCACAATAGGAAGCAAGATAATAATCTTTCCTAAATACATTTCAATCTCTCTTTAAAATACCTAGATACGTTATCATTTATCCCCTGTTCGGAAAGCTTTCCAGAAATGAATTTGTTTTTCCCAATTCCTAGTTGAAAGTTGTTCAGATACAGCTTTTACTCAGCTGTTCTAGCGCTAATGTTATTTCTTAGCCTAAGTATTCTTTTGTCTTTATCCCTTCTTCCTCTTTGTTGCCACCAGTAAGAAATTTAGGCAGAACTTTTTCCATTTAGGAGAGAGGAGGCTACCTACAGCCTGTCTGTCAGGGTAACTGAGCAAGCACAAGTTGTGTGCATTCAGTGCCATATTATCCAGACAAAAATCACATTGATCATTAGTTGCCTAGATAAGGCCAAGCAGCCTTGCCTAACTAGGGATCATTTCAAGAAGGCAGCCTGTTCTTCCTACATTTTGTGCTTTTAATTTTTTGAAATTTACTTATTTCAGCATTTGGGGCTTTTTATTTATTTATATTTGTGTAATGGGCACATTCCAATTCCTTCTGGCTCTCTGCTTGAGCTAGGCAATTTCAAGTTTGCTACAGCATATTCCCAGTAATCTAATTACAAAACCAGAGCAGTTCAAGAAAGACTTTTTATTCCATTCTGTGTTTCACATACTGGTGGATGAAAGCAACACCCATTTTGTGTGTGTAATTTTTCTCTAAGTGTTTATCAGAGTCAAAAATCCTGTGTTTCAGAGAGACATGTAAATTATCACGACCAACATTTTGGACCTACTTTGCATTTCAAAGAGTATGTAGTATCCAGAGATTTTTACAAATTTGTTTCCTTGTCTTTGGTGGAAGATCTCCCATGTCTTTGTGTTTTTGTTTTTCACGGCTATATCACTTTGGCACCCTGTGGTGATTCTACAATCATCCTGTAAACCAAACCCCTTTGTTCTCCTTAATTTTTTCTGACTAATCTCACAGTTCATCTGTGTATTTTTCCCTTGGATACACAACTTTGCAGTATTTGCTGTTGAATTTTTTCCCATTCTCATTAATCACATCAGTGAATTGAATCAACAATAAACCACTCATTTTTTAAAGAATGAAAGTTAGTTTATTTTTGTGACAGTTTGCTCATTTTGCTAATTCCAATATTGGTTTAGGTTTTATATGCAAATGTATTTACATGGGGTACTGACTGTCACACATTATTTCAATTGCGCACTTTTTTTTTTCTCTCTTTTTTGAGTGGGAGAGGGAAGAAATAAGATGAGTCTATGTTGCCTTGATGCAAAGGTAGGATACTTTGCTGCTGGCATAATTTTTCTCTGTTTTTTCATGGCTTCACAGTAGATCATCTACCTGAACAGAAGCTGAGCTGCATCCTCAGCTAGCAGTCATTGTTAAGTCAGTATTACTCAAGGTGGTATTTAGCCTGTGTCAGTCATATTGAATCCCTGGATGTTTCAGCATCATTCTATAGATCCAGTGTCTTCTATCACCATAAAAATGTGGGAGCAGTTTCTAGACCAACTGAACTTAAAAAGCCTGTTCTGTTCTGGTGAATGAATATATGAAAAGTGTTCAGACTAACGTAGTGCTAAGGGTTAAAAAAACCGGTGTGGCTGGTAGAGATAACAGCATAGTAAAAGTGCTTGCCACAGTCATGCAGCTACTGGATTCTTGTTCAGAAATGTCTCTGGAGGATTCTTCAGCAGGAACACCTGGGTATGTTGGTCTTCCTACTCATTCCTGTTTTTCACATTGTCTTTTCCAGTAGGTTGTTTTCTATCAAGGGGCTACCTGATAGCCAGAGTTGGAAAGCTGACCCAACTGAAAGACACCTTCCCTTCCCCCCGCCCTTTGCACCATTTTAAATGTTGATCCCTTGTCTCGTGTGGTTTACAATGCATCTCTGCAAGCACTTGCACTGGCAGAGATGAAAAGGCAGACAGAGGAAGAAGGGAGGATCCAAGGAAGCCAGACCTCGCAGTCCTGTGCATTTTTATGACATCAGGGCTTTAGGTTTTGCTGCTTCTGTTTCCCCCAGTATTGCTTGTGTTTGTGGCTTGTTGTTGTTGTGGTTTTTTCCCTCCTGTCATCCTTGGTTTGAATTTTTATGGTTTTGAGGTAGGTAGATGCTTGAATTGTCATCAGTGGTGTGTTAGAGGCATTAGCTATCATTTCTGCTGGACCCTGGCTATGCTGTGCCTGATGGGTTTACTCTTCCACTACATAATCCCAGTGAAAGCGGGAGCTGGTTGAGAGGAGTTGCAAACAAAAATGATGTCTTTGGTTGAGGAAGAGGATTTGAAATTCTTCCCTTACTGAGAGTCTGCCCTTCCTGACTGAGGCAGTCATTGGCCAGAAGATTTTATAAATCCACAGGTCTGTCGGGATCCTTGATCGCAGTAGTACAAGTGGCTCATAATTGACCCAGTGTGTTTATCCTTCCACCAAGTACTGCTTCCTTTTTGTTGTTGTTGTTCTTCTCCCTCTCCCCAAACTAAGGTACAAAGATTAACTAATTTAATCAACTGCACACACAAATCTGAGACTTAGCTGGGAACTGAATCTTTAACTTTTAAGTGTCTGACTGTCAGCCTTCTCTTTGCACTGTTACTTGTAATGCTTGTAGTTGGAGACATTCCTTTCGCTTTGTCTCCAAGAAGGTAATTGCCTTTTGATGCAGTCGTTGATGAAATTATCATTCCTCTGTAGTCAGCTGATCAGATGGTGCTTTTCTCGGGTTATTTTTAGAAATCACTGAATATACAATGAGAGAATGTACTTTGTTTACTCTTATCCTGACAGGTAACTAATCTAACCTTTGAGATCATACTGCGTACAGGTTTGTTTTAGGGGATGCAGTTCAAATTACTGGTGAAGAGGGTGAACAGAGCTGTGTGTGACTTTTATGGGCTTTCTTAGGTTTTTTTTTCCCTGCTTCCTCTGTACTCCAGAATTCCAGGTGAAAAGGCCTCTGCACTTCTGCTAATGCATCTCAGATGTGAACTATAAAGATGCAGGAGGTAAAACTTCAATGGATATAGCAGTACCATGACACTAATGTGGCAACAACTAAAGCCCTTGGTTTCCAAGCAATGCTGCAAAGATTTTGCCCAGCTATTTGTGGTCTGAATGGATTCAGTTTAAATATGAGGGATAATATTTCTTTTTTTCATTCAGTATGTTAAAATAATGGGGTAGGGTCCTAGGGACTGGCTTTTCCACATGATTTCTCTTACACAAATTACAATGGTAGGTCAGATGTGTAGCTGCTGCGATTCACTGAAATCTTTTGAATGTTGGTGCCTTTTGTTTGCTCTTTTAGCATGTATTATGCTAAAACAACTCTTGGTGTAATATAATTTTATAGTGTTGGGTATTCTTCAGTGGAGTCTCAATCACCATCTCTGGAACACATGAATTTTCTTGCAGCTTCACAAAGGCTTTTTGTGGGTGTGGGGGGTTTTTTTTGTTTGTTTTTGTTCTTGGGGTTTTTTTGGTGGTCTTTTTTTTGTTGTTGGTGGTGGTGGTTGTTTTGTTTGTTAGTTTTTCTAAATCATTTGTGTAATCATAATTCTGCTTCTCCATTCCAGAACAATTATACCTTTTTGAGTCTGCCCATATTTGACTCCAGTAAGCAAAATGGTTGCCTGCTTCCACTTTTTTGTTTGAAACAAATTGGTTACAGGTGCTTGAGTATTCTGGACAGGATTTAAACTTGAATTTTATGTTGTATTGGTGAAAGTTTTGCCTAGTGATAAAATGTGTGAAAGGTACTTGAGAGATAGGCAGTTATTTTGTTCAGCATAGCAGTGAGAAAGTTCATGCGATTGGGAGTGCAACTAATTAACTAAATTACCCAGGAAAACTGACAGGAAATTAACTTTTTAATGTTCTGCCCAGGGAAGTGATACTGCTTGTTTCTTCACCAGTGTCAGAACCTATGATGGGTTGAAACTGCTTTAAAATTCTTTAATAAATTAACATAGAAAGAAGATACTGTGTAAATAGTTTCACTTTTGAATGGTGCTGGATATACATGATACTGGTCACCAGCAAGAGGGAAGGTGGATTTTTGTGGACAAAGGGACGGAATAGATTGTGTGGATGGGGATGGTCGGAACTGGCAAGTAATTATTAATTACAGAAATAAAGTTTACTAACATAACAGTGTTATAATTACAGGAGGCTTCCAGGGCAAAGGTTTACTAGAGGACAATCCAGTGTTTCACACTGAATTTTTCCCTTTTGTTTTAGGCTCTGGATGTTGACCGAACTGTTCTCTATAAAATGAAGAAGTCTGTCAAAGCCATAAACATATCTGGTCTGGGTAAGTACATAATGATTTCTGGTAGTTTATATTGGTGTAATCAGACGACGCAAACAGTCGATTGGCTTACTGAATCAGAGTTATAGGGGTATATGTGAGAAGAGAAAAATATGCTTTAAATAGCTACTTGATCATGAGCTCGGTAAGGATGAATGGGCTCAGCATGGGTTTATAAAGGGCAGGTCCTGTTTGACTAACCTGATCTCCTCCTACAACATGGTCACGCACTTAGTCGATGAAGAGAAGGTTGTGGCTGTTGTCTGTCTGGACTTTAGTAAAGCCTTTGACACTGTCTCCCACAGCATTCTCCTGGAGAAACTGGCTGCTTGTGGCTTGGGTGGGCATACGGTTCCCTGGATACAAAATTAGCTGGATGGCCAGGCCCAAAGAGTGGTAGTAAATGGAGTTAAATCCAGTTGTTGGATGGTCATGAGTGGTGTCCTCCAGGGCTCAGTGTTGGGGCCAGTTCTGTTTAATATCTTTTATTGATAACTTGGATGAGGGGGTTGAGGGCACCCTCAAGTAAGGTTGCAGATGACGCCAAGCTGGGTGGAAATATCAATAAGCTTGAGGGTAGGGAGGCTCTGCAGAGGGATCTGGACAGACTAGACAGTGGAATGAATTTCAGTAAGGCCCAATGCCAGGTGCTGCACTTTGGCTACAACAACCCCTGGCAGTGCTACAGGCTTGGGGTGGAGTGGCTGGAAAGGTGCTCAGCAGAGAGGGACCTGGGGGTGTTGATTGAGAGCCTGCTG
>JAAGNO010024411.1:3880-17940 GCA_033439905.1 Ceryle rudis
TATATACAGGCATCAAATCCTTTTGAAAATATAAACTGAAATAATTTGAACTAAAATCAGCCTCAATGTTTGGTTTTTTTAAGTAGGCTTTTGGACCATCTGAAGGACAGATTGTTTCCAGTTACTGCCAGGGAAGCAAACCAGCACACGTTCACTCATTCAGGGGACTCTGCTTGCTCCAGCTCCTCTGCTCCTGTTTCAACATCCATAACAATTATTTCTCCTCTTTACGAGCCAGACCAGTGAAACCCACACCAAAAACCTCTATCCAACTTAGTTTTCATAAAAGAAATGAAATCACATAAAATACATAGAACTGATCATCCTCAGTCTGTCCCTTGCATCTTTGGCAGATGGCAGTCCATGGGCAGGACCTGAAAAAGGGCAGCCATGGGCCCCAGGCACAGCTTCTCTCCTGGCAGGATCCATGGCCTACCCACAGCTTCCCAACACTCTCAAACTCAGTGGGTCCCACCTGCTCACACACTCCATGTGCAAATCAGCTCATGAGCCCCCTAAAACGCCTTTCAGAAAAGCAAAGTTATGTTAGAATTTTTGTTTGCAAACTCATTTTGACTGAAATAGGTTTAATGGATTGTCACAGGCGCAAGTCTCAGGAGGAGGACAGGAGAGCAGCCCCAACAACAGATCGAGACAGCCTTCACTCAACACAACTGCAACAGGAGAAGGTGGCATGCCCATAGCAGGGAATGGGGACAAAGGGTAGAATCCAGCCCTCTAGTCATCACCAAAAAAAAAATCTACATCTGACCCCATCACCCCAACTCTCTTCCTCATCCATGGGGAGGAATAAATTCTTGTAACATGCCACTCATCTGACCTATTTTAGAAAAATGATTGTCACCTCACCATGCCAGTACCTGCACAAGGCTGGCCAGAGGGAATCCCTTCTTCTGTCACAATGAGGCAGGGAGAAAAGTATCAGGAGGTGGGAGCTGTGTGTAACCTTGTGTTTAAGAGTTTTCCTGTGGGAATGGATTTGTCATGTTTTTCGTTAAGGACAACAAGACAGATAAATGAGCCTTCAGTAGACAAGGTTTAGGTTTTCTGAGTACTTAAGCTGTTGCAGGTCTTCTGTAGGAAACAATTTTCTGTCACTTTTCCATTTACAGAAGCCAAGATACAGTACTTGAGATATAATGTGCATTATAATATGTAATCTGGTGTTCCCATTGTGTCTGAGCAGTAAAAAAATAGTTTTTCATCCTTCCTGTAAAATATCTCCTTGAGTGTAAATAAAAGCCAGAGCTCCGTCTCTCCTGAGGAAGGATTATATATGCGTGGCAAATATATGTAACAGCCCCTTGTCCCTATGCAGGCGCATGCACAGCTTGTGCTGTTGGTCCTCCTGGAGAAGTACATAGTTCCTACTAATCACTAGCCTGGCTCTGCAAAATACTGCAGAGAGCTTTCAAACCTGAGGATGGCCCAATCCATTACCTGCAAATTTCTTTCTCCCAGAACTGACACTGACAGCCCACTGATTCTTACTTTTGAGTTCTACACACACATGTCATTGAGTGTTTCTGAACTCTGCTTCTGAACTGAAGCTGCCTGCAGGAGGGAAGATGTTGACAATACCAACTGGTTGAAAATCCAATCATCTAGTAATGTAATTCTGACAAAAATAACATAAAAATATGATTTCTGCAGTACATTTAAAAATCATGACCTCAGAGCATTGGCTGAAGCTCCATGAGAGATTTCAAACAGCATTTTATTTCCGTCATAGCCTTGGACATACATACTTTCACTGGTTTTAATACAACCAAGAGGTCCAGGAACATATCCTTGTTTTAACACAGTATGAGTTTCTGACCTTAGCATATAACTAGGGGCGGGGCTGGGGGGAGGAGGCCGTGAGTCTTTAATCCTCAGACTAATAATAATTTTGAAAACACTGTCTTTTTCTGCCTTTTTATAGTTAACATATCCCACAGAGAGTATTAAGGATGCTGACTTGAGAGGTACTTCAGAAAATCTTCAGAGTATGTCACTGACTAGTTCTTCTTCCAGAAACTTTCTGTAAAATGCATCTCTGAGAATCCTTGTCACTGTCCTTCTAATCCTCCTTTCCAGAAGAGTTTTTGAAAGCAGACTTTTCCACTTCTCTGCCTATTTGTTTTCTTGACTGTTAGATCATTATTTGCATTCTCCTGCTTTCCTTGGGCAATAGGCAGATCTGAAGTCAGATTTTAAATAGTGCAGATTAACATCAAGATCAAATTTCTATGTCTATGTTGCATACTGTGTTGAAATAACTATGGGCTAATAGGAACCTTATAAATGAACTAATGAAAATCAGCCAAAAGACAGAAGAGATGGGAAAAAAAGAGTCTATTAGCATTATCTTGAAATTTAATCTTGAATTTTGGCCGCCCTTTTGTCAGGTTAATATAATCAGATAAGGCTGTGAAAATACAGATAGTAATTAGCATCTTTAACGTGGAATAAATTAACAAGTAATTCAATACTGGAAATGTATTCAATTTTGTCTCTATTTGTGCACAACATGACAAAAGATTAACTATGTCCTCGTTCTCCCAGTTGCAATGGAGAACTCTTTGTAATAATGAAAAGACTGTGATATTTTATCTGACAGAAAATAGTTACATGATTTCTCCTGTGCTCAGGTACAGTGGTATTTTGTGTATAGAGTCCCTATTTGATAAAACATGAAGTAAAACAGATATATGCTATCATTTGCTCATTTATTCGATAGAAGACATGTTCATAGAGGCAGTTTAGCATAGCTGACTACAAAGTTCCTTTACACCTTGAATAAATCTTCATTATGGCAACTACACTCATTTTTATGTGCTTTAGGAAAAGAAAGGAGCTTTGCAATGAGAACATTATATAATTCATATACATACATTTACTGCATTAAAAATGCTCAGCTGCAGATCAGGGACCTCTGTGCCCCTCTTGAATATCCATCACTGACATGAATTCGAATGCCATCTCTACGCAGCTTCCTTGTAGACCTTCTCTGCTCTGATATCTCTTTTGCCTAATTGGACAAATCTAAAATGTTTCATTTCATCTCAGGCTACCTCTTTGATACTTCCTTGCACAATGACACTTTCCAGCTTCAACATAGTTCCAACAAAGCTGTATCTTCTCCCTCAGCCAGCATTAATTCTCTAATCTCCGCATCATCCTGGCCTGTCTTTACAGGCTTACGATTGGCATCTTCAAGTCAGGCATTCTACATCCTCTGTTGCTGATGTGTTTGTCATTTCTCCATTTACCTAAGGTTTTGAGTCTCGAGCATTACAATGTGATGTTCTCCTAGGACATGAGACTCTTCCTTCTCTTCCACCCCTGGTCTCTTGTGACATGATCTGTTATTTTAAGCTGGTCTGGGGCACAAATTGTCTTCTCCTATGGTTGTATGGCACCTAGCACAGCAGGCTTCAGGTTCTTAGTCAGATTTTCCCAGTATCATGATGGCACTGACTAGAAACAATAGCAGCAACAGACACCTAGCAAAATGGCTTTCAAATTCTCATCTGCTAGTAGAACTGATATGGGAAGATCTCTAAAGGCATGCAGAGGTTCAGCAAGCATGGGCTGGCACAGACACAGCCCTAGCATCACTTCTGTCCCTCTTGGGTCCTTCCTGTTCCCACACCACCCTCAAAAGTGGGAAGGCAGTCTGCAGAAATAATGCAACATGACATCTGGACTAATGACATAGTTATAGACTCTTTCAACTTGGGTATTCTCCTGCTTCATGACTACCTGGACAATTCTGCTGGTAAGGAGTGGTAACAAGCTGACAGGGTTGGGAAGAGGATGGGACTGCTTCCTTCATCATCAGTTCCAGGGTACATTAGCTGCTCTTTGTAGGGTTGTAGTCTAAGCTGAAAGTACATACAAGGTTGTAGTTCCTTCCCATTTCAGTTTCACTTACAATCTAGTACCATTGCATGACACTAAAAGCCATTAAAGTCTTAGCTGAGGCTCCAATTAACACCCACATTTAATTAACTTGACTGCGTGCAGACACACTATAGAAATGAAGACCTTTCCAGCTGTCAGTGATGAATAGACTCTACATTTGTGAAGCAGTTGTTCTGATCTCTTTGCCCCCGGACCCTCTTCCTGAATTTAAAAGTTAAAGGAAAACATTTGTTAAAGCAATTCAGATAGAAGTTTCCTGATTTTTCAGCAAACATGACTTCAAAGTCACAATTAGTCATCGATGAACCCTGTATCAGGTTTGGCTCTGCTCCACTGTGCTTTCCTGACAAGAAAGTCAAAGAACTGGGGGAAGGGAGGGAATTGCTTTTTATGTTAATTTTTGAAATGAATGTGTATTTTTGAGTAAATCTTTTGAGTCAGCAGAAAGCACAGGAAGACATCTAAAGAACTGTACATCTTGTTCTGCTTAATTCTTCTCTGCCCTTAAAGTTACTAGAATAATTTGTATCTTATAGAAAAGCACTGCATGTGTGGAAGTGTGATCCACAGAGATAAAACAAGGGGATGGTATGCTAAAATAAAACTGCAGACCTAGAAAGTCCAGGTCTGATAACCACGGCCTGGACTGTCAGGATCTTAAAACCGCAGCATGACCTCATTGACAAGCTTCTTTGCTCTGCAGTGCTCAGCAACAGTCACACCTCATTTATCTATCCAGTTCCTGGCAAATCAAACAGATGTTAGAAAAAGAGAAGCTGCAGAATAGCAGATGGTGGACATGAAGTTGACAGGTCTCTGAGGAGGCAAGCTGGTGGGCAAAAAGCATGATATTCAAGCAAGCAGTTCAAGTAGAAACTGTCCTGGCACCTGCAAGCATCTTGTCCATCAGGCATCACAGGAGTGTGAGTATTCTCACACAAGATGAAGTTTGAAGGTCCTGGTGTAGCAGTGCCATGCTCCATCAGTCCCCTGCCATCATCTGCCTTTGCACATAAGCAATGTCAGTCTGCCAAAGCCTACTCTGAACACTCTATAACACTCCAAGCAAGCACATATTTGCTCACTGATACCACTCACCTGAGCCATTCAACCTACGTACAAATCTTTATGCCACTAAGGTGTGTTTGATGTTCTCTCATGTGTGCTAACTCCCACAGCGTGTACTGAAAGCTTCTGAGAGTCCTCCTTCTAGGTAGGGTCGGTTCAGGACCAAAAATCTGATCAAGAAGGTTATGTGGAAAGAAATCATTTCACTGAAAGTAAGGTTAGAAAAAACTGCAGTGATAAGCTCTATCACAGAATAAATACCAATTTTCTTAGTTTTATTCACTTGTACAGAGCTCATTTGCTTCAGTAACTTCACATTTCCATATTCACACCATCTCTCCCTTAAGCAACTAAATCATATTTAAGCAGTATGAAACAGTGCAAAGAAATAACACTGCATATAGCCCTAATGTTTCAAGGCACGTACTTGCTGCAAAAACCTAAAGGGCAGCTCTTTAGCTGGTCTAAGTAAATGCTGGTACAAGTAGCTATTCTAAGTAGGCTTCCATTGATTGTGTCATCTAAGGAGTAACCAAGGATTGCAAATGGGAAGGAACTGAGTCTCAAAACCAGGATTTTGTGTGAATACAAGAAGAAATTTTACTATGCCCTTAGCTCCAATATCCAGCAATGTCTTCCAGAAGACATCAGTCTATTTCAAAGAAAAAATTACAGTTGATGTTTTTGATCCTGCTTTACAACAACCTTGCTGTTCAGAATAAAACTCAAGAAGTAATTCCTTGGAAGTTTCAGGAGTTTGCAAAAAAGAGTTCTTTGGATGTATTCACAAAACCTTCTTGTAACACAGGGAAAAGAATTGACCAACACAGTCAGCCAATGCAAAATACAGAGAACATTTTCTCATAGCACTCTTCAAAACAGTAACACAGCTGAAATACATAAGTAGATTAACACCTGTGCATCTCTTTCCAAAAGGGAGCAGTTATGTGAAGGTGACATTAAAACCAGTGAAGGGTTCAGCATTACATTCAAGTTTCCAGAAGTGACTACTAGAAGACAGGAAACAATAATGTTTTAAGAGGCCTATGAAAGGATCATTGTGCTAGTGTTTCTCCACATTAAATCACACATTTGTCAGTGCATTTGTAGACTACAAACCATCCCAAACATCTCAAAGTTGAAGCCTGGAGTCTGTATGGTAAAATTTCAATTCTCCGGGAGTCCACTTCATAAGGTACATTTAAAACAAATATATTAAAATAAAATAAATATATTATTGCATATTTTTCCTTTGCAAAACAAAAGCAATTGTTGTCTCCACAAGACCCACAATGCACATCTCAGGTACCAAAAGGTACACAACAGTAGCTTGGTTGTAAGAGCCCTGCACTATAGCAAAATATGTATCCATATGGCTACAGAGTTCAGGGCTTTTTTCTGCCTGTGCCGTTCAATGGTTCACAGTCAATTTTGCTTGAAAAGTCATGTGCAAACCTTCATGTATGAAAGTTGTGGGTTTGGGGTTTTTTTTGGTTTTTGTTGTTGTTGTTGTTGTTGTTATTGTTGTTGTTTTTGTTTTGTTTTGTTTTTTTCCAGGGGAAGCAGAGTGCTGAAAACCCAACCTGCTTAAAATAACAAATTGGAAATACAAGCAATCATGGCAAGGCCAAGTTATTCAATGAATTAAATTTCTGTACAGTGAACCAGTGTACGGTATTTCATAATTTATTTACCTGAATGTTCAGATGCAAGAAAAAGAAAAAGAATCATCTCTCTTCAGCTCCAGCGACTTGGCACTCAAATTACAAGAATAAAATAAAGTGCAAGTAGCTGCATTCCTCCCCAAAGGCACCACAATCCCCCTCATGCTTTAAATACAGATGGCAATGAGCTGATGCAGACTATAACCCCCTTCTGTCTACTCCCCTTAAAACACCTTCTGGTTTACTGACCATATTTAGACCCTTTGGCAGTCTATAAAAAGTGCTACATGATCTTAGTTGCACTAAACCCAATAAGAGTTATAATCCATTTCACACTTAGGGTGAAAAAACCCTCATTTCCTATGGAGGGATTTTCAAAGGTGCCTGAGGGCTGGACCTACAAAGTGATTTTAAGATCCTAAGTAAAATTTCCAAGCACAGCTGGCATCCACAAAGGGTCTGGATTCACGAAGGGGATTTAGACACATCTTTACAGCAGCTTACATCTAACAGAACCCATACACCTATGAGGTCTGCTGACCTCATGTAACATGGGAGAAAGTTATCAAAGTATAAATGGGACTCACCAAAGCCAACATGTTGAAAGGAGCCTCCAAGCTAAGAAAATGCTGAGGAGAGGAGAACAGTTTAAGCTGTAACAACCTCAGGACATAGGATCAGACCCACACAGAAACATGACCACCAGGGCTAATCACTGAAATAGTTGTGAGTCCAAAAAACAAGTTCCCTAAACCTGCTCCCTGAAGCTAAAGATGCCTGCAGTTCCTAGGGCCACAACAATTCTGACCAGGCAGGCACTCCTCCAGTGCCACACCATTTCTGACATTGTTGTTCCTTTTTGCTCACACTTGAGGCTCAACCCAGCAAACATGCTCTGAGAAGGATAGAAACCTTCAGTCGGTTCTGCTGAGGCGTTCACATAAATACAAAATTTTTGTTGGCCCAGATAACACCCACAATTTAAAAGTCCCTCTTATTTATTTTTTTTAACTTCTAGAGGTAGGTGGTGACCCTCACACAGAGTGAGTATTTGCTTGAGATGAGAAGAGTTCAGAGCATTATCCTTCTGCAATGCTAGGGTGGGAACTTGGAAGAACAGTGAAATGCCCATGTTATTCTCTTTGTGCCTTGACCATTATATACCACCAAAATCTGTCACAAATGAGTGACAGAGACCAGCATTGCATAACTAGGGCTGAGTTGTTTTCTCTCACTGTTCATAAAAGCTATTTCAATTCCCCCACTATAAAAATAGGAGGGAAAAGCACATGTAGATTTTCACTAGAGATGCCAAAAGCAGAATTCCACACTCTTTCAAATGTAAAATACTCTTCAGAGTGAGTGTCACTGGAAATAATCTTTCAAACTTAAAATTGATGCAGTCCTCTGAGTGCAGATTACATTTATTAATGACTCCAAATTCATCAGTTTCATAGTCAGCTGACAACCTTTCCAAACCTTATAAACTAGGTTTAAAAACTCCCAAGATAAAACTAACCATGCTTTGCAGAAAGGAAGTATTTCTTTCTGTGTACTAATGAAGAAAAAAAAAAAAAAAAAAAAGATAAAATGTACTTAGTACAACAGGATTCAGCAATTTCATGTAAATAACTTTCAACACTTAGTCTCTTAACATCCGCCAACAATTCTCTGTTTTAAACAGACTCAGGACTGCTTAACAGAGTTAATTCTCACACAGAGGAACTATTTTAAAAATCCAGGTTCCATTTGCTTAGGTTCATGCTAAGAAACTATCAGAATTTTATTAGAGTCTCTTAAGTTTAAAACCCAGTCACTGCAGGGTGGGATTCCTCAACACAGTGGGGACTTCAAGTATAGCCAGCTCCCACAGTTCTCCTCAGATCCATATCAGCCTGCATCCCACCATTGCCTGGAATCACAAGAGAGAGGGCTTTATGTCACAATGATGTATGACAACCTAAAAGCACCCTTTTTTCTCTTCCTTAACACTGGAGGATATCTAAGGTGATTAGTTCAAACACAGAACTCAATAATACAGTCATGGAAAGATAGTGTCTTGTGTCCTGGAGTCTTCCAGGATAATTAACTCTACATCTAGATGATGATACAGATCTTAGGTTGAATATACACTCTCCATATACTTTCCTCTATACATATTATCTGAAGGGGTAGTCTAGGGCAAAAGGCAAAGCTCTAATACAAGCTGTTGGTTGAGGCCAGATGAACTATCTTCTGACCTCACTGTTCTGTAGGATACCTGTAGAGAGGAGGTAAAATAAGTGGGAGGAAGGAGAACCCCAAAGGCAAGAGGAGAATACTGAGGTCTTTGCAGACTCTGGTTAGCCTAGGTGCATTTGGTGATGTGGGCAAGGGAATGTGCAATCGATGATTTTTTGAAAGATGAGCAATGTTCCTGTGCCTCACTTTGGCAGAAGCGAGTCAACTGGCAACAGGCAATGAAAAAAGCATCAAGTCTGATATGAAACAGCATTGTAGCGAGGCACAGATTTTCGTCAGAATGATTACATTTCATGTTTTAATCCGCAGACACTGTAAAAACAAGAGATTGAGTTTTATACAAAACTGCTGAATAAGACCCATTCAAAGGCATTTCCAAGAGAGACTGAGCAATATTTTATGGAACAGTTATTACTTTTATGTGGCTTAAAGCCATGAAGAGTGAGGCAGTTTGGAAGTGTGAGAGCTTCTCAGACTTCCTTTACCTCAGGGGATGAATAATCAGGGTTCACAAGACACCAAATTTAAAGGGTCATGGATTTAAGGTGCAAGATTACAATTGCACTGAAAGCTCACAGCTGCTTTCACCCAAAAGCTAGCTTAAGTTTTTTCTCTATTTTCCTGGACCTACCATTAAATGGAAGTAAGTCTTAAATAATAGTGCTGCTCTGAGGCATACTATGTAGCAGATATAATTCTCCTGTCTGATCATCTAAAGTTTTTATCAGTCAGACAGAAAGATGTCAGCCCTGCAGGGGATAAAATGTGTGCCTTTATTTCTTTCATGCTTTTTTCCATTGCTATATAAGGAAATGGAAACAGCAATCAGGTCTCTGTTGGTGGATGGGGAATTCAGCTCATGTAGCATCTTGCAGCTTTCGAAAGTTTAATAGGTTGAACACTGACCTGTTTTCTGACCAGGAAACTCCAGAGCTGTCACAGACACAAAGCTTTTCTGTGCTGCTGTAGAATTTAAAAATCATTTCTAAAAAGCCATTTCATATAATAATCACATCAGCTATACAAAATGAATTCAAAGAAGGAAAATTCACAGAACAGAAGAATCCTTGATGTTTCACCTCCTGCATCAGTCAACAATAAATATGAGACAAAGCCACAAAAAGCATGAAAGATTGCGTGCAATCACTGGAGTGCACCCCAAGCCCTAAAAATGCCCCCTAGTTCACCTTTAATATATTGAATTCTCAACTGGCCCCAGTTTGATTCTCAGCGGCAGATTTCCTTGACCTCTCAGTCACTTTGTCTCAGGCACTTTGTTTCCATTTGATGATGATGGAATTAATTTGGCCCATGTGCTGGGACTTTTACTTACTGGCTGGAACTCCAATGGCTTGAGAAAAATCCAACCACAGTACACAGCCTTGAACTCGAGGTGTATTTTCACAAGACACACAACAGAAGAGATAACAAAAATATATGTTAAAGGGAGAATATCAAAGGGTAGTGACAACTGCAAATCTGTCCAACAGAGGGAAGGTTTGAAGGCTCCTAAAGCTTGGCCTATCTATTGTTTATAGTGTATATGTCACCATAACATGGTCCCCAGTGTAGGGATTTATTAATTTCTATGAAAGGATGTGGATCAGCTTCAAAGTCATTTTCTACCATAGCCACTTTAGGACCACTTTTACATCCAGATCTCTCCATTTAAATTTTGCTTTCCTTTGACAGGTTGGCCAGTTCAACTGTCATGAAGACCCATTGTGTTTGGTCCTTTTAATTTCTAGAGTAGCAATTGGAGGAGGTTTAGGTCCTCATTTAATGTATTCAAACCTGTTGTGCCCAGTTTGGCTTGCACAGAATCACAGGATGTCTTTGGTTGGAAGAGATCTTTAAGATCATCTAGTCCAACCTTCGACCCAACACTGCAACCCCACCGCTAAACCATGTCCCTAAGCACCAGGTCCACACACCATTTAAATGTCTTCAGGGATGGCCCTGGGCAGGCCATTCCAATGTTTGATAACCCTTCCAGTGGAGAAAGTTTTCTCAGCTACCTTTCACAGTTCCCTCCAGAGGTTGAACCTCAGAGTCTATAGACCACAGAAAACCACTGTTCAGTGTATCAGTCATGAAGCATGAATCTGCTGGTTTACATTTAGAGGAATTCCTCCTCAGATATCCCAGTTGTAAGGGCTGCCCAACACACCAATTGTACGCTGGTGTTGAGATCTGAGAAGTAATTTGTCTTCCCATTCTCTAGAAAAAAAAAATAATAATAAAAAAAAAGCAGCAAACAATATGTTGCCAACAACGAAGAAGTGTGAATTAGTATTCAAAGTGCATTCAGTATAATAGCAGGTCTTCAGGAGTATGGGAAAGAACATACAGTGTTAAGAGTTAGGGCAGTGTTTTGATATAATTGTTATTTGAACAAGCTGCTGCTTTGCAGTAAGGAAGTGGTACTGAAGCAAACTTAATGCTAAAGCAAGGCAAGATTTGTAGGTAGAGATCACTTCTACCCTATTGAGCACACTGGAGCATCACCAGCAGACAGACCTGTATCAAGCGCTGTTGTTCCCCACTGCAGCAAGGACTTTATGCAGACGTTTTCTACTGGCTGCCTCGGGTTTTGGATTTGTATAAAGTTAAGTAAACAAACTACAGCTAAACCAAAACTGCTGCATTTCACAGGGCTTCTAAGAAAGTTCGGGGGGTTATGGCTTTCTTACTCTTTTGACACAGAGCCATACCTCAAAGCAGCTTCTTTAAAAAGTATTCTGAAGTTTCCTCAAAAAGTAATTTTTTTTTTTTCTATTAAACCAATCTGAGCTTGAAATCAAAGTAAAAACTCAAGAAGTTTATGTAGTTTCAGATCTTAATGGATTTTTACTTGAGCTGTCTTTATTCCCTCTCACTTACTTGAAAAACAGATTATTTCATATTCTAGAAAGACAATTTAAAATAATCAGTCACTTGGGGTATTCACAACCATGCTTTCAAAGCTTAATGTGAAAAATGCATGTTTATGTTCACATCTATACACATGATTTACATGCCTCTAACAAGGATTAGCATGCACAAAAGTACACATTATATGTATGCAGTGTGACTTTCCTCATCATGGAACTGGTGGTTCATTTTGCTTCTGATGTTTTCATTTTTGTCTCTGTACAAAGAATAATATAAAAATGTTTGCTTCCCCACTATCACCTTCTGTAAAAAAAGGGATTGAATTTCAGTGCCTGGTACATGAGTGCCTTGGAGAGTTCTGCTGTGATAGTGTGAGTTGAGTTTATTTGGTCATATATTATTCTTGTTTGATATTTACGTGCTGCTGTACTGTGGGAGAAATTAATCACACTGCATTTATCAGAGATAAGCTAATCCAACCAAAGTCAATGGTTTAGTAGGCACTGAGTTCCAGAGGACAGCAGTAAATTAGAACTGGAATTGATTAAGAAGTAATTAGCTAAACCTGTTTTCCTTAACCTTTGCTTCAGCTATTGTTTTTACTAGAAGAAGAGTGTCATTAGATTGTGTCTGGGATACAAGTTATGGAGCGTACACCACTTTTCACTGTCCAATTTTCATCTGTTATTCAAGGAAGAGGTAGAAAGGTCAGGATCAGATTGCTATTGTACAATTCTCCTGAGAGAAGAGCAGAAAGTTTCCTTGACAGAGACAAAATAAGCCTTGAAGAACAGTAGTTTATTTTTCAGTAGGATGGAGGGGGAGTCAAAAGAACACATGTCTACAGCCCTAGACAGATTTTTGCAATAATTCAACTGTCTCAGTAAGTTTCAGAGTCATTTGAACTCACTGAGCATTTCACAGGGAAGGGTAATACCGACTTGCTGCAGACTGCAAAATAAGACAGTTCAGAAAAGATCTGGGTTAGTATTTTGTCAACTGCACTGCACTTTCATAAATTATTTTTTAATTTATTCATTCAAGAGAATTAAAAGAACCATAGGAAATGAACTCTTAAAATGCTTTATAGTCATTTAATTGACCAGTTTAGACAACTTACTTAAAATAAGGGTGTATAGATCCATCTGCACTCTTGACTTATTGATAGAATTCATCCAAATGTAACCGCTTTTAAAAACAGTGCAGTTTCTATTCCTTGCCTAAAGAAATTTTGCAATAAGACAGATAAGTAGGTGCCCAAGTTAACATGGGTGCTGAAGGACAACAGATAAGCTTGTTTTGTAGTTTTACAGCTACATGCGTATTGATTTAATTGCCTATTTTTGATTCCTAAAACTGTTTGAAAAGAGTACCTACCTACATATATACATAACAGCTTTTACCTAGACTGAAATACAAGGATGGTGATTTCAGATATCTCACTGCTCATTCCTGCATCTTCAGCTACAGTTTTGTTCCATGAGTTCTCACTACATCCCAGACAAACAGGGGTGTTTTCAAGCAAGACTACAAGATCTAACCTGGACCAAGCTGCTTCTGGATGAGGGAAGAGAGCTTCAAAAATTTAAAGCATTACCTACCTAGCAACTCTTTCCTTATCCCAACAGGGCTCAGCCTTGAAGATTCAGAGCCAGTATTTCAAGAAAAGAAATATCTCACACAGTTCAGACATTTAAGGGTAAAAAACATGCATTAGTTATACATATGCCTGTGTAGGCTCAATAACAAAACTTTAACTGCATTTTTCTACCCACGAACAAAGTTTATTGCTTATCTTTGCTTTAGCCTGTATGGCTAAGAAGAAAGTCCTGTAGAGTGCCACCTGATTCTTACTCAAAATAATATCATGTATTTTGTCCACTGAAAAGTGATATGGAAATACCTTCCCTCATCTGGTGTCCTGAAATCTTATTGGTACTGAAGAGAACAAGAAATATGGTAGACTCTTACAAAACAAAGGTTTGACTTACTGCTCCAAGAGTTACCTGTGTTGTTCAGTCTTTGTGTGGTCTGGGGAAAGCACTACAGCCCTCACATCTGCCTGTTTGTACAGTTACTGATTATACCATTGCACCGAATGAGCGAAGGTTTATATCCCTTGGCAATGTAGGCAGCCCAGTTTACGTCTCCACTGGGTAATCATTTAAGTGGCTAAAGCTGGTCTTCCAGGTAGGTATGAGAATGTCAGTGTTTCAGACCACAGGAAGAGGTTTATAGGCTAAAAATGGTCTATCAATGGCATATTGTTAAAGATTCGTTGGA
>JAAGNO010024411.1:41518-63563 GCA_033439905.1 Ceryle rudis
CAGTTACTAATCCATCTTACTGTCTGCTCTTCTATCCCACACTTCCTGAGATTCTCCACAAGGATATTATGGGAGACCATGTCCAAAGCCTTGCTAAGGTCAAGACAGACGACATCCACTGGTCTCCCTGCATCTATCCATCCAGTTACAACATCATAAAAGGCTATTAGACTTTTCACTCCTTATTTTCCTGCATTTTAGTTTCCAGACTGAAAGGCCTTCTACTCTGCCCCAAATCTACATAATCAGTGACATAAAGTTGTAAAATGTAAATGAGTTTTATGAAATATATGTTGCAGTATTTATTTTTAGATCATCAGATCTACTATATTTAGCCAAAGTTAACTTAGTGTTTACTCACAAAATTGCCTTCTGCTTGAAGAGATGGCTGCAGTAAAGAGACACGGATGGATTTGCCTTTGCCCATGGAAGTGTTTAAAAGAGAAACATTTTCACCCTTGGGGAGCTCCAGTCCCAGCAATACCACACATTTTGTGTTCAGTCTTAGGCAGCTCAGCACTCCTGATAAATACGTTTCCTGGTTTGCAGCTCCAATAACTTCTACAGAACTTTCAGCAGTTATCACCAGGTTTTTTATTTGAATTCAAATTGTTAATACAGCCCCAAATGGTTTAGTGCACCCAGACATGACTGGGCTGGAAAATTATCATAAAGGGTTGGATACCAAACAAAGGAAAGAAATAGCGTAATACATTCTACTAAAACAAAGGAAACCTAGGAAAAAAATAAAACCTGCCATGTTTGGGAAGAACTCTAAGAAAGTCAAGGTGACTTAGAGCATGCCTGTTTTTTAAAACTATGAAATATTTTTTTAAGCAAGAACTGAACAAAGAAAATTATACTCCATTCTGGTCAACAAATCTTGTTTGCGATAACCATCACTCTAATGAAAAAAATGTGCAGTGCACTGCTTTTAATTGCAGAAGTCAAGACTGACTTTAAAGTTCTCTGGTATTGGTTTGGCAGTCGTCACTGTAAATCCCTGTTATTCATCTCTGCCATCAACTTCAACATTAAAAAATACTGCAGATGTAAAGATGCACCAAAGTCTCCAGCCTTCAAAGCACACTGTAGCAAAGAACAACCTTTTGTAAGACTCTGAAGTAAATTCAGTATATTCCCTGGCCTCTGATCAGCTTTTGACACTACTGGTCTCTCTGGGCCACTTACCTTCGTCTTCATCTTCACCAGGAAGCATGATCCCATGGTGCACATCTTCAGAGAAGTCACTCAGACCATCAGCAGCAGCATGGGAGAGAGACCAGTAATATGAAAAGGGTAACTGGGAATTACTCAAGAACTTCACTTTCATGAGGGAAGGTTTCTCCCCAGTGAAAATTACCTTGGTTAATAAAGGAGATGGAAGAAAAATAAGTAATTATATATAAATTGTGGACACTGGTAGCAATAACTACAGAGATAACCAGGTAAATATGGGAAATGTATGATGGGAAAAACTAACAAATGAATGAATGAAAAGGAGATAGTAGGATAAAGGAAGAGATACTTTATATAAAAATCTTACTTTATGACTATATTCAATCCCAAATAAGGATGATATCTTGTTTATCACAATGCAGGGCAAAAAGATTTCATGTAATCTAATTTCAGAATTAGATGGAGTAGATATTCTGCCATTAACGATGGAGATGTTAAGGAACTATTGTTACTTTTAAAACAAACTATTAATAACATAATTGAGAGAATAACTGAGTTCTTTATATTGAGAGGAAAAGCCTGTTAACAAAGCTCTAAACAATGATGACATTTCAAAGGTCTAGGAAGAAAGGAATATTGTGCAAGAATTCAATAAGGATACACAACATACCATGGGAAATCATAGCCCTGTTAGCATGCTTTTGATATAAACGCTGATATGGGAGGTATGCACTTAGAAAGCACAGTGTAGTTAATGTCAGTGTCAATCAACTTGATTTTATGGGAAGTATGTCTTGACAAAAAAAAAAATTCTGTTTTTTTAAGAATGAGATTGTAAATATAAATGATAAAAGTAAATCTATTCACATTACATAAACATATGCACTACAACAGTTGACTTAATCTTTCACACTCGGGGCACGAAAACCTGTTACGTACAGGGGTTTGTTTTGTATTAGCCACAACTTTGCAGCAGCCACATGAATAGTCTTCAAGTGGTTCTGCTGCTTTTCCCTCAGCAGCTAGGTATCTTCCTTCTTACCATGACAGCATTTTCCTTCATTTTGCAAAAGCAAGTTGCAGAATTCGTCAACAGGTATTTCTGATGGCAAAGACTTGTAATGAACCAAAAAGCTCAGACTCTTCTGAATTCCTCCTGTGTAATTTATACCTACTCTAAAACCTATTGTCTTAACAAGGTTTCCTCACACCAAAGAGAACCAAAAATGGTTACATTTCACTCTTATGGATTTTAACACTCTTTAGCTGAAAGTTAAGCCTAATATTTCTTTCTACTAGGCACTTCAAAAATTCTCATGTTCTTGAACATAGTTTGCATCTCTTCTGAATCAACTATTTTTAACTGGAACATCATTATCTCTGAGAGTGGAAAAAATTAACTATCATATTTGAGGACTGCTTCAGTAAAATGATCTGTATCTTAAAGAGGAGATTTAGACATCCACAAAGAGAAAACACTAAAATAATATTCTTAAAACGTATGCACACATGATGTATCTGATGGAACTCTATAATCAGAAGCAATCTCACACATTTACCTTATGATGCAATGCACTTCCTCACCTTTGCCTACCCTTCCATCCTACCCCAAAATTAAAGACCCATGCATAATTTTCTGGAATCATTAAAAGCCACTAAGGAAGAAAATAACGAAGCATAAAAATGCATGGAAATCCAAGCCACTAACCACAGTACATCTCTCAGTAAGTGGTGAGCATGTCAAAATCATATAAAAGTAGGGGAAAGGTTTGCAACCTTGTCTTAACAATTTTCATGGTCTAAATCTTGTTTTCTTTTTCCCCTGTGAAACTTCACCAGGAGGAAGGATTCTTCCAAAATTGGTAAGTACAGGCTGGAAAATTAACTGCACTGTGATGAGACTAGATACCATAAATATATTGCTAATCTATGTGGTTTGGAAATGTACTTTAGAAAGAGATCACTAATTAATAATTCCTGCATTCCACAAAGCAAAATGTCTTTTTCTCTAAATATCCCTACAGCACTCTTAAGTTCCAGACACACCACCACATTTAGTTCAGGCAGCATGAGCTATATGGCTTTACTCCTGTTGTATGAACTGTATTGCACTCACGTTTCATGGACTCTCATCAGTCAGTGTTTCTGAATTTTTCTGAATTTATTATGGGAAAATTAAATACTGAACATAGAAATAGTTATCCAAAACATACAAATAAGTTAAATTTTACACAACTATTAGGCTTTTGGACAAATACTTCTATCAAGTATAATTTTTAGATGTAACAGTTCCAGAATCAAGAATATTGTTGAAAAAAAACAGGGAGTTGCCATTGTAATGTTAACTACTGACATACTGTTATAGTCTTTATTTATAGAATCATAGAAGCATATAATATTTGGGGTTGGAAGGGACCTTTAAAGGTCACCTAGTCCAACTCCCTTACAGTGAGCAGGGACATCTTTAGCCAGATCAGGTTACACAGAGCCCTGTCCAACCTGATCTGGAATGTTTCATTGTCAAGATGAATCTGAATTACAAATTTTCTTGAAGATGTGTTGATTGAACCTTGTTTGAACATGGAAATTCTTTTTCTTGAATATGATGTGGGTCTACACAATATTCTTGTTGCTCACCTGGTAACTTCATTTTATTTATTCAATAGTTTTACTATCTTTTGCTCAGGATTTGTATGATGTTTATTTATCTTGCCAACCTGAATTGCAGAGAGAGTTATGCAGCAGGAAAGTCTTAAATGAAGAGTATCAGGAATTCAACTGATATCAGGCAGCAAAACTACAGTAAAACCTCGGTAAATTACTGTCTCACTCTCTTCACTTCTGATTTGTACTCATCATCCTTTCTCCTAAGGGAGAAAAAAAAAAACCACCACCACCAGCACTGGACAGGAACAGGATACACTTTTAATGTTCAATCCTGTATTAGGAGAAGCAGAAGTTTTTTCTGATGGTATTCACTAGTTATTTAATAGTCCAGTAAAACTGGACTCTGCAATTCAGCTGTACAAGATGTAAATCACAAAGCAACACAGAAAACAGCACTCCGAGAGGCTGCCAGAGGGTTCTTGAGTTGGCTCACCTTGCAATTTTGCATACTACTTCTGTCTGCCAAGTTTGTCTCCCAAGAACAAAGACAACAAATCATGGTAGAGGTCAGGGATTTTTTAAGTTTTTGGTTGTGTGAGAGTACTGAAAACCACAATTTGCCCATGAACTACCAATTTAAAATCCCAATGCTGTTTTCCATGGCTCAGAATCACTTGCAGCTAGGCATTTAGTTGTGCCAAAATCTGTATTGTAGCAGTAGCTCTTCTGGCCTGGCATTCAATACACCAAAAGGGCCATTTCAAAGGCAATTAAGCAGTTCACTTCAAAAGGGAAACCACATGGTTCCTGAGCAGAGATTGATAGGATTGTGGGAGGAAAATTAGAAAGCACTGCTTCTCCAAAGTGCATTCCATGGCCAAAATTAAATATATATTAAATTCAAAAAAATATTATGTAGAAGTAATGAAGGGGCCACTGAGTTCAATGCTCAGTGAAGCATTCCCAAATCTGTATGGAAAGTATGCAACCTATCTTTCCAACCTATCCCCTGGAAAGAAAATATGACCTTTCCCTGTTGCAGTGACTTTCCGTTTGGCCTTTCAAACCTAGATAGCCCAGGTGACACCCACCATGCTCCACTCCCCTGGTTAACATATGGCTCAGGAAGCACTTCTGTCTATATTTGATAATTGAGAAAGTTATCACCATCCAGAAGTTGAGTGTCATCACCTAGAAAGTGACATGGGCCACTAAATTAGCTATAACCTATTGTATAGAAATGTATTTACTCCACAAAAATTGGTTTGTTACATTGTTAATCTTGGAGTGCATTAAAATGTGGATAAGCGAAGTTTTTTAATCAGAATGTTAGGGAATTTGGACACATCCTTTCATAAATAGTTTGCAGTTACTACATCCAGACATCACTGATCCCATTTAACTGTCTTTTCTGGCACAGCTACTACAGAAACCAAATTTACCATGAAAAGTTTAAGCTGCAGGTGAGACCAGAATACAAGTTGAACATAGGATAGCTTTAAGCTCCTACCTTCTTAATGAAAAGAAGGCTTTCTTCTGGAATTTATAGAACTAACACCCGCATATATAAACAGATTCAGACAGAATCTGAACATGGAATTGGACCCATACAAAATAAAACCACCCAACAGCACCATGGGCTCTTCTTCCATGAGTTGATCGAGGCTACAGCTGCAGCCCTGAAGACTCATTCCCTCTGGATGCACACCATTCCCACAGATGGCATCGGTGTTGCCTAAATTGTCCAGCATAGGCCCTCTCCCCACCTTAGGAGGTAGATTTACTGTAGGATACGCAGAATCGCTGGCCTTTGGACTGACTCTTTGCATGTAAGGAAGGTAACAGAAGTCTTCTTAAACCCTGTTTAGGGATGGTGAGGTGAAAGGTTGACACAGTCTCGTCCTTTTACTGGCACTCAATGAGTGCACTCCTGCACCACAGAGGTGCTTACTATGGAATGTGTCCTCAGGGAAACAAGAGGGCTTGGAAGAGAAGTCAGTCTCACAGTGTGTAATGCTGAGCATCCAACACCATAAGTACATTTGTCCATAAGATTCCCTGCTGAGTATGCCTGTAACAGACAAAACACCTCCAGAAGAATATGGAAATATCACTTGCACACCAAGTGATGAGTCAACAGCTGAGAAAAAAAAAAAAGACCAAATACTTTTGAATAAACCACATTCAAACCATATTACTGCTGTCTGTTTTTCTAGCAGCCACACAGCTAAACCTCCACTTTCCTGAGCATTTCTGATCATCCCTGAATTCCACAAGGCTTAGGATAATCATTAACAGCCACAAAGGATGAATGCTGCAAAGGCCAGAGCTTGCAGTCCTCTTAGACAACTGGGTTTTCAAACTAGCATGAGTTTATAACATTTCTTTCCTTTATTTTAAACCATTTTTCTCTCCCAAGAGCAACTGAGCTTAAAAAAAATGTAAATATACATATGTATATGTAAATAATCCTGTATGTATTGCTTCAAAATGGCTAAACTAACATAAAAGTAATTGCTACATATTATCTAATTTAAGATGTGAATTTCTTTTCTATTTTTACCTGGTTTTATATGAGAAGAAAGAATAATCCACTCTTTTCATTTTGCTGCTCTATTATCTTTCTAATCCACATTTTTGGTGTGTGTTGTATTGTCCATAAAGGTTTTTTCTCCTTTTTACTTAATCACTCACATGAAAAACATAAGCACAAGAACATTTGTGTTCTAACTGAACTTTTAAACTCCTTATGTTCAGGTAGGTTAGAAATTAGGCAAACTGATTACACTAATTTTTAATTAAAAAACCCTGAGCATATTGAATCTATTTTTTAAATAAATAAATAAATAGATAAATTTAGGGGAGATCTCCACTAAAGTCCCCACTATAATAAAAGCAAGCACCCCTGATGCAGAACACAGCACAAGTTTTCAGCATATACATATTGTGGCTGGAAATTCTCAGTATCTGACAACCATCTGCTAACAACATGACCATTTATGTGGAGAATATGCCACTGCAACATACACTTGGCCAAGAGTTTTGCAAAGTATGATTCAGTGGTTCAGTTAAACATAAGACATTTTAAATATAAGTGACACATACAAAATTTTAATCAAATATAAGAAATATATGCATATTTCTTCTTGAAAAGTTTTGATAACAAATTTCTGGATTCACAACACAGGACTGCCAATAGTTTATGTGTTGCAAAGATAATATTCCCACTGTTAGAATAGGCTGCATTAAAATTGTAGAATACAGTGGAAGTTGTCTTCTTCCACATCATCTGCAGACAGGCCATATGCTACCACTGCATTGCAAAGAGCCACAACTGAATGTTGAGCCAACATAAAAACTTCCATAAACCAAACGAAAACCCAAAGACAAAGGTCCCGAAAGAGCCAATATCTAGGCAGCATGCCGTGGAAACACCACAGAGATTATGTGATTGTAGCTTGCTGAAAGACAGCCCACTCCCAGGGTTCATCTCCTTGGCTATGTTTCCAACCACTTCATCTATTTATCTTTGCTTTCATCAGGGACACACATAACTTTCTGCAGATTATTGTTTCATTTAAAAAATCTAAGATGACATACAACAAGAAGAATTGGTTCTCTTGTTACAAAATGTGAAGGAATAGAAGGATATTCTTTATCCATGCAGGAGCTTTGAGAATCTTCCCTCACTCTCCCTGCAGCCACCAAAATACTGTGGATGTAGTCAAAGTCCCACCATCCACACTTTTTTCAAACTAACCAAAAGGCTGCTATGGAGTACCACAAGGCAACTTTCCTCTCTGAGGTGATATTCCTTGAGTGAATAGCAATAATTTTGAAAAGATAGCAAAATACTAGGTTTCAGTGTCATATTTAGCCCTGGTATATGGCAGTAAAGACACTTGTCCATGTTTGCAAATATATACATTCATAAGACTGCATTCTGAACTGAAATTAATTGCACATTTCTACATGCACCTGTAAACCCCATTAGGGATGACTTGTTGCACACTGATACAAAATTAATTTGGTCTCATATTTTTATAAAGAGGCACCTTATATTTTCAGAAGCTTAGATAAAGTATATACCTGTGAAAGGAAGTACCTGTGTCTGCTTTATGTAATTATATCTCTTTCCAGACTGTGAAATATAGGTACTAAAAGGACCTAGGCCAAGTTCGTGAATATCATCTGTGGTCTTATTCTGAATGTTATCAATGAAGCAGCAATATACACGGAGGAAGAAGTCAACTTATTATTGGCTCCCCCAAAAAATAATTCACTAATTAGTATGCATTTTGTACAGCCAGCTGGAAACATTACAGTTTTGGCTGTTAGTGAATTCTTCCTTGCCTTTAGTAAGTTACAGTCTCACCATCCCTTAGTCAGGTATTTTATACCTCCCTTATTAATTGAATTACATATTAAAAGGGGAAAAAATCTTAGCATCAAAATTTACATAATGTTCATAGTTGTTTGCTGGCACAACAAACCCTAACTGCCATATAATCACACTCTAAGACACAGAATGACTCATATTGTTGTGCAAGCACTTGTGAAGTCCACATGTTTAAAAAGTAAGCCTACATTATTGGGACCTTGGCATAGGGTAACACTCATATTACCCAAGTCCCTCATACAGTGTCATCTGTTGGCAAGGTAACAGGTGTCTCTGTTTCAAGGGTCCTCCTGATAGGATGGTCAGTTGCACCAGGTAAGATTCCCTGAACTTCTTCTTTTAATGAATTCTTAAAAACTCATCTGCCAGTGGACCTACATGACCACTATAGCATATGCATGATCCATCACCATTGAGTTTTCTTAAATTACATTGAAAATAACCCTAAATGTCTTAACTACAAACAAAAAACTGTCCTATGGGATGATTTCTGCACCCCCTGGAACAGTTTCTACCAACCCTTTATGAGTGCCTTATCTATTGACACTTCCCTCAGCTCTGAAGCTGGAAGCGTTTGGGGAAGTGTCTACTGTGGATTGTCCATCTCAGATTCTAAGACGCATTTATGTACACAGATCAGTCTGCGAGCAGCAGGAGCTGACAGAGGACCTTCAGGACCATCCAACATCCACATTTGGAAAGGTACTGAACCAATTAGTCATATATGGAATTTGGAAGCTGGCCAGCTCAGTCAGGCACCTGAGGTCAGATTAGTCTATTGTTTCAAATTGTCCATAATTTCAGCTATGCAGATGATTAGCTGGGGTCCTGGACCACACAGAGTATGGTGGTCACATATACATACAGTATACGCCTTGAGTGCATTGGATGTACATGCAGGCACAGTCCTGGTACCCAGCTACACCACCATGAGGACAAACCTAATTACAGAACTCAAGTTTCATAGCTCTTGCCATAGTACATGTTTGTGGTACCACATGAGAATAAATTTGATTAAAAGATCTGGTTTCACTTAACAGGAAACGGCATTTTCCCCTTTAATTTCTCACAGGGTCAAGGTTGTCTTAAACTTGTCTGTACAGAAATTTGTATGTTCACACTAGAAGATAACTTCGGTCCTATTCAGGTCCATTGTGCCCAAATTGTAATTCTTGGATCAGGAAATGACTACAACACACTTAAAATCCTTCTGACCTTTATCTGTCTTCACATGAGATTTTAGTCATATTCCCCTATTCAATATTCTTATGGTTGTTCTTCTGGTTTGGTTTATATCTTTGTTTATTTACTTTGCCTAGGAATAAATTGAAAAATACCTAGAATAGGAGACACAAATTCTTGGTCATGTCATCAGTGAAATGGGAATAATGACAATAATAGAAAGAAGTGGTAACTTCCTCATGGCTGAGTGCATTCCTTGTGAGAAAACTTTTTTTAAAATCTTTAAAGCCGTAATATTATATGATGTATAACCACCATGTATCTATTAAGCAGATAGACTGCACTAAGCAATCTTTGATTTAAAAAATACATTGGTATGTGTAACCCATAGCAGTTTGTTTGATTGCTTATAATTAGTCTTCTACAAAAGCAATATTTTTTTGCAGCAAATGGAAGCTTTCATTAGAGTTTTCAGGAGGTAGCAAAGAAAAGCCTACATAAATTAAATATATAAATTTATTTGAGATAAATAATAGTGCATAGTAGTCTAAATTATAAGCTTAGGGCATTCACACATGGAAATATTTTTACCGCAGACATCCTACAATCACATAGGAATGAAGCTTTACAGCACTTTGCATGCTCTTGCAAAGCTACCGTTGAAATCCCGAGAGTGGGGACTGGGCCTTTCCTTCAAAGATCATTGTTTTGCTTTGTTCAAGTTTGGTCTCAGAACAAACAGGGGAAAGGTGTACTTATGGAAAGACCTGCCATTGTCACCAAAAATAAAGCTGTTATTCAGGATGCAGTTTCAGTGCTTCAGTCTGTGCCTGAATATATCTACAAGGTTCATAAGAAAAAATATGCCTGTAATTGAGTTATGGTAGTAAACCTGGGGAGTTTGCATAATCAAGAACCAAAAAGTTCTCACAGTGGAGGGTTACTCTCATGTATTGTCCATGAAGCTTACTCTTCACTGAACAGCTAGGGAAAGAAAAAGATAAAATCCCTAAAAGCTGAAGACAGGGTAGAGTAATGGCAGAAAAGCAGACTTAATATCAAGTAGCACTGTTAAATTCTTTTCTAGTTTTAGAAAATAATGAAATGAGTCTAATAAGCTGAGTCTTTCCCTTTAATTTATTTTGGGACTATATCACGTAACGGGAAAGGAAATCAAAAACATTCGCCTGCCTAACATGAGCACAAAACACATTTAATGTCTTCCGTTCCTCTGAAATGTATTTGATGCAGAAGTACAGCAGATGAGAAAATACATTTAATTTTGATGTGTGGGTGAATCAAAGCTTGGTGACTCAAGAATCACCTATCAACAGAAAAGTTGTCTTAATATTACACACCTGCTATCAAAAACATATGTCAGAAAGGTATGTAATTCTCACTTATGGATACAACTCTGATTAATTTTACTGGAATAGTGGCCAATGAAATAATACCTTTCCCAAATTTGAAGCAATGCCTCTGAAAAAGCATTCACATCAGCTGGAAAACTCCCAGAAATTCAATATATGTTGTTTGAAATATTTTTAAATTAAGTGTTGGCAGATATTACATAAAAATGAGTTCCAAATCTGTAAAGCAAAACAATATATTTTTCTCCTGGTGACTACTGTGGCTTGAAAATAAAATGTCTAAAAGACCAAGAAGTTTTTAGCCTTGGAGTGGAAGAAGATGAACCATCATTCAAAGCAATCTCAGCTCCAATAACAATAGTAAAAGAATGTTTGTGCAAGGCAGGTACAACACAGAAAGTGGATGAAAAATAAATGGAATCACAGTTACAAAGAATGAATGTGACATGCTACAAATGGCACCATTTGCAATATTTTTACAACGTGTACATTCACCACAGTGTACTTCTGTGGAGGTGTATAAATAATCAGGTATGTGTTTATATGTATATCTGCATGTTCACATACATCTACACAAATAGGAGGGGCAAAGCAAGGAAATGAAGATCAGCTCCCTAAAAGCTGGAAATAGCACAAGAAAAACAGCGAAAAAGACACCTTTATGGCACCATATTGGAAATACTTCTTAAAAAAATCCACAGACTCATTCTTTTTACAGCACTTTACTGCCTGTGTCTGAAATGAAGACACAAAGAATTCAAGCTCACTCAGTATTTCAAAGAGGAAGAGAAGGGGAACTTAATTTTTGGTGTCACAAAAACATCAAACCAAAAAAACAAAACAAAACAAAACAAAACAAAATTGATTGACAAAAAAATTTGACTGACAAAACCGCAAGTTGAAAATATTGATGAAACTGCAGAAATTGCATGCTAAAAGCTAAGTCTTTAAACTCTGTTACCTTTTCCCTCAGTTAAACACACTTAAACACACGTATTTTAATGAGGTTCTTGCAAAATATTAATTTTTTTACAAAATCTATACCGTACAATTTTATTAAGGGATCTATATTTGCCTCTAGTGGTCTTTTTATTACTCTTATATACTATGTCATTCCTATTATTTTCAGGAAGCCCATTACTCTAGTGATAGTCAGGACATGCCAGATAGATATCCCAGAATAATAAAACATCTGAACCACCTTACTTGGTCAATAACTAGAGATCACCCGAAAGGCTGCAAACTAATTACTATATAAATTTCAGTGCAAAGATGTTGGTCAGCTGAAGAGTACCAGATTATACAAGAACCACTGGTTAAAAAACAGCCTGGAAGGGTTATAAAATACACCTGAGACTTCGTAAATAGGAGGAGGGAGCATAAAATCACTTCACTCTCTAAAGCAGCTTATTCCTTTGGGAGTCGTTATTTTAAAGAGTTTAATTACACTTGCAAGTAGCTTTCAGAAATTACTAGCTCTAGCTAACATTCATTCATGCTGAACAGTGCAGGTTGGTCTTTTATAGCAGGTTTCATCTTCTGTTTTGTTATACATAACAAAATCTCTCATTAAAAGCAACACGTTCATAGGAAATGAAGTGTGATAAACATGTATTTCTGAGCGACTACATTCAACATTCATCATTCTTGTTCTAACCACATGAACAAGAGCAGTTGTCAGTACATGTTGTTATCGCAGACCTTAAAATATCTGATGGTCATTATGACTGACTAATTGCATGAACCTCTCTGCAATAGTGTGCAACAGAGGAAGGTCCAAGCCACATCTAGAAGAAGCAGAAGCAGAGACCACATTACTCAAGCAGATTTCTTTTCAATTCAGTCTTCTGCCCTGGAAAGTGAAATAACCCATAAGTGACAATCAGCTTGGAGACATTTATAAAACCCTCAGACTTTTGGTGCCACCTTGTCAGTTTGCACCATTCCTGATGCAAGCTTTGGTGAGTGGAGCAGCAGAGACCCACCTCAGCTGCCAATCTGATCCATCAGCACTGGTGTAGCTGCATGAGCCATCAGCCCCAAGGCCCCCCATCCTTCAGTGCCAGACGCTAACGCCGAGATAAGCTTTCTTTGCAAAAAGCACTACATGTTTTGCAGTTTCCTGTGTTATCCTCCAAAGCTGGATTCAAGCCCTGGCACTTAAATTTAGATTAACTGTCTCACGTTTTATTTATTTACTGTTTCCTGAGTTATTAATATAATAAGCCTTCCCCATTTAAAGTCACCCCACACACACTGAAAAAGCACAACAAAGACCTCTTAAAATGTCCCATTTCCTGTTGCTGTGACTGCACCTTCTCTCTGAGATTTCCACAGTTTGCATAAAATGATTAATTATGTGTGTATGTATTAGAGAAGGTACACGCACTTTGCTTTTCCTCTTTGCTAATTTTTCATTGGTACCCAGGATATAAACTACCATAAAGTAAACACATTAACGTTAAGCACCAGGAACAGGATCTCCCAGGTGCAATGCACACTTACAATGACCAACTCCAAAGACTCTTTTCATCTGAGCTGTCAGACTTGGACAGCATTAGCGTGACACTGACTTCATTTTCACTCCTACCAAATTCTCATCCAAAAATTTTGAAACATTTTGGAAACATAATGATTTAACTCTTGCCACTTCCCTGTGAAGTCGTTATCCCTTCTGCAGCTGGGAAGAGGGAAGGCTCACCTTCCTGCCTTCCAAAGCATTCCAGTTTTAATGGGTTCATGCAGCCAGAAAATGTAACCCCCCAGCTGGGCTGGATCACTGCAGTTGGACTGATTCTGGCATATTCGATATGTTCCTTCTGAAGGAATTGGCTGCCCACAAACAGCATTTATATGTACATTGCAACTGCAAATTATGTTACAGTGATAGTCTAGTGAGGATTTACTGCTAACATCCAGAGGAAAGCCTCGCAATGACCAGTAAGCAGCATTACTGGACATTATTCAGTTATAAAAACAGGCAAAAATGGTTTTCCAAACTCTTCCTCCATTCTTCTTTAAGCGGTCTGTTTTCTCCTGCAGTCTCTCAGCCAGCAGCAGCTCTGCCCTGCAAGCTGCTGCCTCTCTCCCTGATGCAAGAACTGGGTAACTCCCAACAATCAGAGACAATCAGCATCTCACTGCTCCATGCAAACTCTTCCAATTAGTAGTAAAAGATTGCACTCATCCTCCAGTGCTGGAAGATCTAGGCTTGTCATATATGATTTTATTTCTGGACAAGCACCAGGGCAAGGCTGAGGTGGGAGAGGTGCCTGATTTAGATACCACTCTGCAAGGAAGTACTAAATGTTCGGACAAATGGTGCTGTGTGGCACCATGGTCCACAGTGAAATTTAACAACTGGAATTTTTGCAAGATTTTCTATATACTACACAGAAATTGTGGGGGAAAAAAAAAAAAGCAGTTATAATACAGTAAAACCATTTTCTCTTTCAAAATACTAGGCAAGTTAGTGACAGTGAGCCCAATGTCTGCAGGAGAAAGGAAATTCATACCCATGCTGATCTATTTGCACTGCTGAGATGTAAAACTTATACACTTAATTAAGAATGGATTATGGTTTTGTTTCAACTTATTTTTTCAGTCCAGGTGCTCTCATTATTATTTCAGTGGCCATGTTGTAAACAAAATAAGCAGATAGGTGGGAATGGCTGCCTGATGAAAAATATTTATTGTCCCATTCCTCTAATTCTATCAGGAATAACCTTTTCCTAATAAACCAAAAGAAGGCATGCCTGTTATCTGTCTCCTTCCCGTACATAAAGGAAAGTCCTTACAGAAAAGGTAGACTACTGCTGGCTTTTCTCAAAAAAATATCATGGACTTCTTGTCAAGCTGTAGATAAAATGTGTGTGTTTTACCTTTATTTACACACATGTAATATGTACATATGTAACTATGTAAAAAGAATGGAAAACTCATTTCCGTCCCAATTACAACAGGAATTTTTACAATTACCCTATGTAATGAAAGCTGTACGGTGATATTGCAGCAGGATCAATAGCTCTAATACCTTAGATTCAGAAAAGAGATCATACTCTGCCCTTTCAAATGACACTTATTTGCAGCAAAGAGTGCTAAACCGTACTGATAATATGCAATTTCTGATTCTTTTTTATGGGACCAATTTTATGCCTTTTAAATTCAAATAGCATCAGTGTAACTGTTTCACATCACCAAAACTGGTAAGAAGAAAACAGATCATGCTGATTTTACAGGAGTGAAAAGTAAAGCACAGCCCAAATGGCTATACCAACTGTTTTTAGAAATATGAGATCCACCTTCAAGCTATTGTAACAATACAGACTGCCAGAAGCTCTTATTAGAGTGATATAGCAATCTTTGAAGATCTTTGCCACACTTGCATGATACTAGATCAGAAACATATGTTTCTACATAAGATCTTAGATGAGAGTCAATTAAAACAATACTATGCTAATAGAAAACCAAGGTTTTACCATTCTGCTAACCCCAAGAATATGGTCCCAGGATGATACAGCCCAGGATAAAATTTTTGCCCTATAACTCATGATCATAGGTTCGAACTCTGCCCTCTAGATGATGACAAATGTCAGCTTCTGTCTTCCCATAGTTTGAAAATTGTTAATAAAAATGAAATGCAATCATAATCAAGAAAATTGCAATTCATACATTCAGATTAGGACCTGTGAAGATTTTGTTCTTTTTTGCCTTTCATGTGGGCACTGGATTTTTAATTAAATTTCTTATACTATACTTTTACAGCTTGAGTACACCATGTGCTCAAAGTTGCATTGTTACTGAAACTTCTGAATATTTAAAAGCCATTGCATCTCGCTTTGAGACATGCCTCATTTTTCTGAGTATTAAAGTGTTTTTTAAAGTAGGAATCACAGACGCTCTATACATTTAATAAATTAATATCTACCGAGTTTTAATTTATGTCTTTTTAAGTAGTGCTCCTGGCTTACTGGCTTATGAAATTCTCAGTCTGAATGCCTCTACAGATTTGACTGGTTCCAGGTCAACAGATCTTTCTCACTCCCTGCAGCATACTTCTGCTTTTTATCCTCATAACACACACATCACCACAGAATTGGGATTGTCAAAGGGGTTTCACCACAAATCACAGACATGTCATTCCTGTTACTTAAGCTCAAACTATACAGATGCATTAGTTTTGAATTCTAAAACAGGTAGGTATGTCTGAACCTTGAGAAAGAAACAAAAAAATGCGAGCTGCAGATGATAAATTGATGGCAAAACTTGTAACAGGTGCTTTATGTATTTTAAGATATGTTACAATTTTTCATTTGCCTTCATGATTAGCATCAATTAGATAATTATGATGAAGACATAACTTTTCAATGAAGAAAATCATATTAATTTAGTCTCACTACAAAATTAGGGTAGTAGATTGCAGTCAGATTCTTTTTTTCAAATGATCACCTGGCGCAATGTAAGTAGTGAAAAGCACTTTCTCGTAAATGCAAGGCTGATGAGGCAGCAGACATGTGGCAGAAAAAATCCTTGTCTTGTACACCTTCCATGCTGCATGTGTTAATTCTCTCTATAAAACCTGTCAATCATCAGAAAACAGCTTCTCAGAGTTGATTTGAAGAGCAACAATCTTGTTCATCAAAGAAGAGGGAATAAATTTAAATGACTTAATTTTATTTTAAAAACAAGTAAACAAAAACAACAAACACGCCTCTGGTTGGGTGTAGGGCAAAACACTGTTACTCCTAATTTCTAAAGGTTTCTTTTTCTGTGTTTTTCACCACAGGGCACAGCTGCAAGCAAGAAGCCAAGGCAATGAGTCTTCCTCTGGACTACTGGGATATCAGCAGGAGGAGGAAAAAAGTGCTGCACAAGCACTGGAAGAGGGAGAGATGCACTCTCATTCACCCAGTTGAGAAGCAACAGTTCAGAAGCCATTGCCTCTGCTCCATCTTAGTGCCTGCCCTGCCCAAACCACTGCCAGTGGGTCTGTCAGGTCAGCAAGTTCCAGGTAAGGTCTAGGTCAAGACCAACTTGTCCAACCTTGTCTTCACAGTGAAGCCCTTTCTTTGATAACCTCCAGACCTCTCAAGCTTATCCCAGCAGAAAACCATCAGCAATTTATATTTGATATCTTCCACTGAAATCTTGACTTCATTATTTCTTGCTTAGCCCAGTATAAATGAGGAGTAAAGGTCCTGGAACTGAATTGTATAGTAGTATCAAATCAGCAGAAAAGAGGAAGCAGGGTAGTTTACTAAATAATAAATAGATGCTCTCAGGTTTTCTTAAGACATTTACAGTTACAGGTAGAAGAAAAAAAAGTCTTAACCAACATTAATATAACTTGTTTTGCTACACAGAAAATGTTACCAGTTTTTTTGGTTTGTTTTTCTTTTTTTTATGTTTGAGTACATTTGCAGAACTATTACTTCAGTACACTATTTCTGTTACCATATGACTTTCTAGACTCAGGCAAAGTCAATTTTTCTCCCCCTCAAGACAGAAAGCAAAATTCTTCTCTCGAGTCTGCAGTAAAATGGGATGTTCTGCAGTCTTTTGCTGAGTTTTGCACTAGCTCCCACCTGCACCGCCATCTAGCACTGCCATCCTTCAAGCTGTCACGTACACTTGCCTTTCAAACATGGGGAAAAAAAGGAAAAAGTATTTGCAAGTCTTTAATGACATAACAGAAAATAATCCAAATAATGCTTAATAACTAGGTATTGAGTCCAGCCTGCCTCAGAAGAATGGATGGAGAACACACTATGGTCACTGACTACAGATGCCTCCTCCAAAAGGATCACCCTGTGCCCCAGGAGGAGCTTATTTGAAGACCCTGTTGAGCTGAACAGAATGGTCCCTGTTCCACTCAGGTTTTCCTGACCCCACTACAGAGTACAGCCCTCGGAAATACACTGGGTCTCTTCATGAAGGGAAAACTACTAGTAGTGTCACATTCAAATCTAAAGTAGAGTATGCAGGGTCAGGTGATGCTGAGACCTTTCACAACATCCTGCCTCCAAATAAATATGAGTGAGGTCCAGAAACCCACCAGCCTGCCCTCAGCTTTTTGAATGAGTCTAATAACCTTTCCAACCTTTCCACAATAAAACTGGACATACTCCACATCTCGCCTGGGTTTCTGTAAACAGAACAGTTGATGTCCCATGAATATTGCTCTGTCCCAGATGACTGGTCCCCATGGTGCCAAGTCAGGTCAGTTTTATCCTCAGAATAGTTTCTCCAGAAATGGTTTAGGATTTCATTTGCAAAAGTGATATTGCTGGTACAAGATAGGATGATATGAAAATGAAAAATATCCAGACTTTCACAATTCTCAGATTTTCAGGAGAGAATTTCAGCTGTCAATATTTTTGACCCATGATGCACTGACAGCAAGTTAAGTTCTGCAGTCTCCACTTCCATACAGTCTGTCTCTTTTCATTTCAGTCTCCATTTCTCCTTCCCACATTGGAAAGTCAGTAAAAATTTTAAAGTTTCCTGGCCATGATTACCTACTTGAGAGATAAACATCTCAGCCCACGCAGCTTCCTCAACTGTAATTTATATGTTGATATATACTTTGATAGTGAAAACTGAACCTTGGGATGTCCTATCCCAGCACCCTCTTCCAGAGACTGACTTGAAAAGTATTTAGAATAATTGATTCAATGTCAGTAAATACCACTCTATTAAACAAAAAGGCTCTCTTTTTAAGTCATTTCTGCTCTTCCTTTTCACCTTGGCATAAGGAAACATACATTCTTTTTTTTTTTTTAATGTATTTTTTAATGTATTTTTATGTATTTTTTATGGGTTTTTATCATTCCCTTTCACAAGAACCTTAAAGCGCTGTGCAGACATGAATGAATTAATCTTCACAAACCTGTATGAAACATAAGTACTATCTTTTTGAAAATAAGAATAGTTTTATTCACGTAGCAGATCCCATTTTAATTCAAAAATCTTCTTTTCCATCCATAAAATCAAAGATAAAGAAAAATGTCACTTTTATACTGGAGAGAGAACACATGCAGGGAAAAGGATTATCTTTGTTTATGATGTGTTGTTGAATTCTCCAATTCTAGCTGAATTTTTTTGTAAGCACACTGACAAATCTATATGGTGTCCTTTCTAACACAATGCAGATGAATCCATTTACTCCATTAGGATGGAATTACTCCATGGTTACCTACCACAGCCACTTCTTTTCATAATCTGGCAAGATGTGTTAGTTGCTGTGTAAAAGTTTTCATCAGCAGCTATTATTGTAGTGGTTTAAATCAGTCATAATGACTTAAACCCCAGTTGCAACTTCCTGAGTTCATTGAGCTTTGTCATCATCAGGCTCTCTACAAAAGAAATGTTAAGTGAAAGCAACTCAAAGTCTCAGTTTACATGTAGAGGTGGACAAATGATTGGAGTTTTTTTGATGTGGAAGAGCAAAAATTAATTTTAAGTTCAACTTGACAATTTTAATTTGACTAGATATGAAGTGGTTTATTTTTCAGGATATTCAACCATTTCTACATTGTCATTACGTCTGCTTTTAAACAGAATGCTGGTCATTAAAGATGTCCATTCCAAAAGTAAAAAATAAGATATTTTCTTTAAAAAAAAGGCACACGAAAGCCTTTTGGCTCCTCTAAAAAATGTGCAATCTATTTGGAAAATGTCATACTAAGTTCTTGACGATTTTCAAATGTTTTCCCACATTCTTTTGAGTTGAAGTAACTGCCATTTTGCTTCCACAGCAAATTTTACCCTTTCTTTCATTTCATTAGAGGCAAAAAAGGATTTGCCCATATGACACTTCAGTGATGCTGAAGGTTGGTGTAAAAGAGAAAGCACCTGATCCTACTATCATTGTATTCAACCTAAAGGAAGTAAATAGTTTAATTTTTATTTTCAATACCTATCTCAAGTCAAAGCCTCTTGTCCCTACACATACTTTACCAGAAGATCTTTCCATTATTGGAAGAATCAGTAACATTCAGTGTTGCATTTACTTCTCAGTTTCTATTGTCATGAACTCGAGTCTGCATATTGAATAACTCAAATAAAAATATTCATGTTCATATCAATTAACTTTTAATGACTATTTAACGAATTCCAAGCACTATTTTTCTTGTGACTCACTGCAGGTCCCCAGACTTCAAGAAACTTACAGCATTGACTTTCAGATTATGCACTGAAGGGCCAAGCAGCCTGTTGGTTTTGGACTCCAAGATGCGAGTGTTCTGAGAGTGAAAGGATTTGTGTTCTGAAAAGCAGGTGACAAATATTAGTCACAACTTGATATTTTGGAAACAGCACATCCTATTCCAAAAAGCCAGAAATTCTGGGGAGTCTGAACAGTAAAAGCATATGTAAAACTTACAACAGAGAACACATCACAGCATTTACTAATGTAATAATAAAAAAAGATGGGTTTGGATTGATCATAAAAAAATTATTCAAACAGTATATTGTGAAATTTATCAATACAAGATAATTCTGCAATCAAAAGTATTCAGAAGGGATGGGTGTTAAAAACCATCCTCATTTACCTTAGATGTGACATTTTCTGTTTCATAATAAAGTGATATTAGGCACTTTATCTTTATATGGACCTAAACTGCCTATTTACTGTTTGCAGTGAAGAGGGAAATTTTCTTCTGCACAAGTTATTACAAAATTGCTTGCCAGTTTATTTGAGACAAAGGGCAGTAGGGATGACTTTAACCTTCTCATATGCATAGAGAGCTGTTAACCTTCCTTGGAAGCAAATGCTATCCATCATTTTCTAAGCTCTTTTTTAAGAAAGTACTTTACGTGACATATGCTCAACTTCATCTGTGGCTTTAAGGGTGTGTGTTTGGTGGTATTAGAATTGCTTATCCAAACTGAAGTCAAAAACAAGAAACTGAGTCACAAAAACCTTTGTACATAAGCTTAGATAGCAGATTCAGTGCTCTTCACTAACCTCCATTTCCAAATGCAATAATTTAGGCTTAAGTAAACACACTTCCTAGCAAAGATGAAACAAGCATTAACAGAAAAATGGAAAAGATTTAGTTTTCATACAGAGGAACAGTATTTGAAACACTACAAAGTGAACCATAAATGTAATGTAGGTTTATCAATTCCACAGTGTTGTGAATTATTTGCGTTACCTGGTAATGGAGGATCTATAAAAAGAGATATTAGACATTCCAGTTCGAGGACAGAAATCTCATTGTCATAGTGGAAAGGAAATATTGTTCTTCAGCTAAGGATTAATGCTGTTTTTTTCTTGTGCTCCATGCATTTCATAGAGATACTTTTGTATTCTAGTTGTTCATTAATGGAGGGATTGCAAAAACTAAATATAAAAATATATACAATTATACTATCTGAAATCATTGAAACTTCCATTATAGCACAGGGTAAAAATAAAGTGAAAGTAAGTTGCAGAGGCTTGTACAGTGCTGTCAGAGAAGGAAAAGACTGTTCTCAGTCAGCTATTTGGGGTGTTAGTTCATTACAAACAAGTTGTTGTGGATAGAAGTAGAGGAGAAAGGAAAGCTGTGAACAATTCAGTATGAAAGTTTTAGACAAAAGGAGGCTTGTGATCATGGGTATTGACCATGTTCTATCAAATTCATGGCCTTTTCTCAGTATTGCTAAAGAAAGACACACAATGCACTGCCTGTAACCATAAGTATCAGAGTAATGCAGATAAACACGACTTGATCTTGACACAGGTCTATCTCAGCTAGCCTTGGGAATGTTGTTTGATTTTAAATACTCCTGCAGATGAAGGAATTTGTTAATAATCTCTTCTCAATTCATTTTCCATATTGATTAGCATCCTCAAAAACGATCTCAACTTGGCATTATAAAGAAATCATAATTAAAAATTAAAAATAATTTTGAAAGGTTCCTTATTTCTACAATGAAGCGGAGTTATCTCAGCAGCTTACAGCTTTCTACATTTCAGCACACAGCATCAGCCTAAGTGTATTTTCTTTCCATTTCCCCTCAGCTTGTGTCACCCACTGCTCTAGAATCTGTCCAGCTCCTGATCATTCCTCAATTCTTAAATCACAGATTTTTAAGAATAAATATTTCTGGTTTGTTAGTTTCTTCACCTTTTGTCTTTTTAATATATCACTATTCTCCAGATGATGAAAACTGAATCTAGGTTAAGAATATTTTCACTCATCTTTTGTTCCTAGTGTGGTCCTTTGTCCTGGTTTGAGTGAAACCAGAACTAATTCTGTTCAGTGATTTTACTTTTCAGTTCAGTACTTCTAACTAACAGCACTTTCTGAAGTTAGCAGCC
>JAAGNO010024411.1:89404-99904 GCA_033439905.1 Ceryle rudis
TCTTAACCATTTATCCACAGAAGCAGTGCCTAAGCTGTGGCTGTAAAAATTCACTGCAAGAACTATTTCAAAGTAAATGATTGTCTATAAAACATAGAAGACCTATGAAAAATAAGAATTTTTTTTAAAAAAAAGGGCAACATATAACATTTGGATCTACATTTCAACATAGAAGGCTCTCAAATTCCAGCAAAGTGAATGGCATATCAAGCACAAGTTTGTATCCCATACACACTGCAGAAGAAAGAAAGGCAGTTAACAGATAACTCAGTCCATCATCTCAAGAGGTGTTTGAGTATCTCATTTTGTATTACAGCATTGATTTCTGTAGAATCTTACCAACAGATACCTTCTGATGGTGTTTTCCAAACATTTAAGATCCTAAAGAAATTAGGTTCTTAACAGAAATTAGAAGTCTCATAGTAACCTTAGTTTTATTTGCAAGAATAGGGTTAAGAGCTTTTTTCCTTCCTGCTTTGGTTATATTCAGTACCCACAGTGGTACATCTTAGGAGAGAAGAGCATGGAATGCAAATGAATGTTAGAAGAGTATTGAGTTTAAATTTGAAGTCTGTAAGACTATGGTTCATGCAGTCTGTCAGCATCCAGTCTGACAACATTCAGGTGTGAGCCTCACCCATCACCACTCCCACAGCTAACCAACCTGTTAGCAAAAGTTGCCTTCCATGGGAGTGCAAATAAGAAGGCAACTGGGATCTTTTATTTGTTTTTTAATTTTCCTTGTTTTCTTTGTTCTCAGTCAAGACAGAGGTATAATTATCCCTATGCACATTGCTGGAATTTATCATGGGCTTTTGTTCTCCCTGAGCATGCAGTGTTGTTGAGGGAACCTCAGCAGAACCCATCTCTGAATTCCTAATAAACCCAGGCTGAGACAGGGGGATCTGGAGTAGAACACACACAAAAAAATTCTGGCCATACTAAAGCATCCCACTTCGAAACTGTCACAGTGCAATTAGCTCAGAAAAAATCAGCTAGGCAAAATTAATTGCTTTAAACAGTCCAAGATATATTTTCTAGCATTGTATGGAAAACCTTCAGTGTGTTTGTTTGACTCATAATAAAAGGAAATACTGAAACACTGAAGTCTTTTTTGAGGTGGAACAAGCATCATGTAGGTACCTATAGTAGAGACAGATATTTTAGTAGGGTAAGTGGCAGAGCTGAGAAAAATATAAATCCCTGCTCCACAAAGAACAAAAAAGGAAGGAGGGCTACAAAATCACAACACGTAATTTGTGCACTTAATCTTTGCATACACCACATTTTAATGAGAAAAAAGTCTTTAACCAAAACTCTCTCTACAATCAACCTAAGAATTTTCCTTTTGCTTCTTCCTATGCCCTCCCTTTGAGTAAGCATAGGTAATTGCATATGAACTAGATCCAGGAACACCATGTTTCCATTCAGTACTTTGAGCTAACACCTTTGAGCTAACACCTCCTAAATAAATGAGAATAGAGGAAAGTTGTTTCTACACACAATCCTGCAAGGCTGATCCACCCCTAGACTGGCTGGGGACACTCCATGTCTTGCCACTGGTGATTCACACCAAGATGGAGCATGGGCAGATGCAGCCACTGCTCGTGAGGGCTGCAGACTTGTCCCACTGTTACTGGAAAAGATGAGGAACAGAAACATCAGGAGCTTGTGTCCCCCTCCCGTGTCTTTTTAGTCTAGCATGGGCCCATTAATTTTAGGGGACATACTCCTGATCTGTACCAGTGTAAGCAAAGAGACAATCCCTGGACAGGATGTTGTGAAGAGAAGTCTATTTCTGTGGTACACCAGGTCCTTGAAGCATTGCAAGCAAGGAGTTTCCTTACAATAAAACCTGCTCAGAATTAGCCTGCCCTAAAGTAGATGGTTCCTCCTTTTTAAAAGACTGCTTTAAAAATTAACTTGTGGCACTTGAAGTGGCTTTCTGCAGTACACAGCTTTGTATGTCTGATGGATCCTTTCAGCACACATTTTAAAATGTTAATAGACAAGTAAAATGAATAGAAGGGCTTCAAACTCTGCAATTCCTAACTCACATCCATTTCCCCAAAGTCAATCCTCTTGACAGCTGCCTCAGCTGGCAACAAAACATATATAAATACAGTCACAGTTGAGTTTGGGGTATCTTTGTTAATATTTATATAGTCTGCCACAGGGTGTTTCAGCAGCACAGCTGTTTCCGGCTGATAACTCTCTGCCTCCAATCAACTGTACAGTTTTATTTCATGGGGGAATATGTATAATCATAAACATGATATGAACTGTCCTGCCTGGTATATTAGTTCGCATATCTCCGAGGACCATTTTGACTTTCCAGATACACTGTGTGCTCAAGAAATTCTTCAGGGACTACTGGATTTCAGAGCTCTCCTATACTACCTTTTCATAAAATTTCCAGTACGCTTATTACTGGGATGCAATGGTCATAATTCCTGACCACCATTGGGCAGTGATGAGTCAGTGTCAATCTCTAAGTGTACATAGAAATGCAGACAGATAGGTAAATTAATAGATAGGTAGATATGTACATACATACTCATACAGATATATATGCAAAAGGCATTTCAAGAAAGTATAATTTATAGGTGATCAGAAGCATCTAGAAGTAAATAGACGTAGAAAAGAGACTACTTTTAATTTCCCTCTCCCTCACAGGAACCAAGACCTGTTGGACAACCAACTGTCCACCACCAGTAAGACAGAGGCCAAGTGACCCTCTTGTCATGTTGGTGCATTTGCAGAAGTTGGGGAAAGCACCATGAGCGGGGAAAAACTGAGATGAAAATCTGACTCCAGACCTGAATCTGCTTCAGAGGTGTCCATCCCTTGTTATCAGCCAGGTAATTTTACCTGCCACATCCACTGCAGGTGAGATGGCATGAAGAGATTCTGCTCAAATGCTTCTAGAAGGCAAGCAGAAGCAAACCTGATATCACACTGCAAGGCTGGTCTATAGCACAACATCGCAAGCCCTTACTTCTGTGCATTTGGACTGGTTACATGAACCAGATTTTCCAGAAATGGCCCCAGAATATTTCTGTCTTCTTCCTGTTTCTGAAGAGGGCAGGCAACTGCCCATCTGTGGAGCCCACTAAAACATTGCTTTGATATGTAGCTCAACTGAACACATACCCCGGTGATAATTCATTTATTCAGGAACAGACAGTCTGGTGCGTTACTTACACACATTGTCTTCTCAGGCACTGACATTTCATCTTTTTATAAATAAATCTACATCTTCTGTGTCAAACTGAGGATTTCCTTCTAAATAACAGAACTGACAATGATATTTTTCAACAGAACTGGATTATAAAACTGTCAGCCCCAGCTCTGTTCCCCAATCTCTATCTCTGACAACAGTGATTGACTGTGGAAATTTCAGCCTGCAAGCCAGTCTATTACTGAGCAGGTTTTTGCAAAGGGAAAGGGAAGGAGGGGAAAGAGAGTGAACCTCTGTGTGGCTCCAGTCCATTTGTTCTCTTATACAGCCAATTGCCACTGCTAAAAACACCACCATTTCACTGTGGCCAAACTGGAGGCATGGACCAGGGCAATCAGAGCTTGAAATTATTCATTACCTTGCATGACAAAAGCCACATTTTTGTGTGCCTGGGAGGACTGCATGTTGGGTGAATGCTGATATATCATTAATCACTAGATAGGCTTTGACTGAATAATGTATCACCACCCTGTCCAACAGGTAGTGGCTTTTCACTGTCAAGGCAAGTGTAATACTGTTGTATTTTATTCTTTTAATTGCAGATGAGGCAAGGAAACCTGCTGTATAAGAGAAAAGCATCCCTGTAACTCACACACAGCTAACCAACCCTTGTGCTATAATCAAACCACGGCTACCAGTAGCTTACAGAACTCAACCTGCATTTCAGTCAGTCAATTACACAACTTAAAGCAGGAGATGTTAGGGAGAGTGGAACAGGGAAGTGGAGACATAAAGCCAGCCCATCATCTATAGCCTTATGTAAACTCATCCCAGTACAAAACAGTAAATGGGTATGCACAACAGATAGAACTGCAATATAAACACATCTGCTCAGTGAATATAATCCATAAAAGACTTCAAAACAAAGCAGGAAACAATATGCAAGCTGTTGCATTTACAAATTGTTATTAAATTAACTAGAATCCAATTAATCTCTTTTTCCATTGAAGTGAAAGTCTCACTGATTTCCCAGAGTACAATGAAGCCAGAAGAACACTGTAATATATAAAGGGCTAGAAACTTCCTTGCTGTAAGGAATTTCAAAAGCACCAAATGCTTAAAAAAGAAGATTGACAAGCTGTCACACAGGGTCAGGATGGGTGATTTGCAGAGTAAAAGTCTCTTATTAATTAGAAGACATTAGAGATTCAGTTAAAACCTGAAGTCTCTCACTTGTCAGGTCAGAAGCATCCAGATACAGATACTCTTTTTACAGAAGTGACCTTTTAATTGTTCTGATTTCTAGACTTAGAAGTATCCAGTGGCAGTATGCCTGCAGGCAGGACATGCTACTGGACAAAATACATTTATTTTCTGCATATTTATATTTATTTTTGTGTGTGAAGATAAAATCTGGCAGTTCCAGTGTTAATGCCTTCACTTTTCTGCATTATGAGAAAGACAGAATGGTGGGTCTCATCACTTTTGAACACCCTTCTCAAAACTGCTAGTCCTATAATGACCTTTTATCATTCCCCTCTTTATTCATCTCCTAACACAGTCTCAACCTCTTCAGTCTCCTGTTAGAGAGGCATTTTTCCAAGTCCCCAAACATTCTTGTCACTTTCTCCTCAACAACTTGTAATCCACAAAATATAGTCACTCTTGTACTAGAGCTGTGACCAGACCCTGAGACAGAGGAAGAAATGTTGACAGAATTTGTGAATCACTATTCTTCTCTAACTGCCACCCAGGCTTGCTTGCATCTCCTCCAGTAAATTTATTTGTATTCAGAAAATTACAGTTGTTGTCTTTGTCAGTGTAAGTTTTTCCACTGCAGTGAACTGCAGGAAGGTAGAGCGTCGGTATTTCTTACTGTTAAATTTGGGCATCTTATCCCATGGAAAGAGTCCTATTCATGCTTTTACATCAATATAATGGCATAATTAGTTAATATTAATCTTTTTCTAGGGGAAAAAAAAATTAAAAATGGAGGCATTCATCTCAGTTATTCATGTGAGGTTAAAAATATGCCAGAGTGTGAAAAATGTTTGTCCATTTTAACAAGTTGTTTAGTAAGTCAAATCCAGCTGAAAAAATAACCTAAGCACATGTTACATATCCATGTTAAGAGGAGTCTCCTATATCCTCCTTTTCTTGACTGAATTAAGTTCATGCTCTGAGTTTGCCTCTGAAGATTGCCTGATACTCTTTCTCCTGACCCCAAAATGAATGACCAAAATATCTCCAAACAGAAGAAGAGGTATTTAATTCACCCCTTCTGTTTTAAAGCCTATCCACACTCATAACCCTAGTGGCTGGAAGGGTACTCTGGAGTTTCTAGCCCAACCTCCTGCTCCAGAAGGAACTGTCTCCACCACTAGATGAGGTCAAAAGTAGCTTTGACCACCCACTTCTTGACAACTTCCATGGATGGAGATGTCACAGCTTCTCTGGGTAACCCAATACAATGCTGCTAGAAGAAAATGGAGAAGAAAAGCCTTCCTGATGTCCAGCTGCAATATGTGGTGCTTGAACACAGTTTTCTTCTCTTCCAGGGCTGCACCTTTGAGGAAACCCTTAGAAAACACCTTTAAATTACCACACAGACTTTTCAGATGACTCAGGAGCAGTTGCCCTCCCACATGCTCCCCAATTCCTCTCCTTACCTCAACTTCTGGGGCTGCATCAGGTAGCTACCAGAAAAACAGAGAGATACAGATGTCTCAGGTCACTGCAGAAATACTGGTTTTGTGCTAGCTCTCCCACGGGGGATCTGGACACCTCTTGACAGCTGATAGATGAACTATCATCTCTTGGCTGGAGCATAAAGCTATAAACATAAAAACATAAAGCCAGGGAGTCACAACCACTGTCTTGATAACCCCAGTCTTTGCTGTGGTTGTTAGCAAGAAGAGAAGTTGGGCTTTTAATTGCAGTGTCTCTGAATGTTACATCACTGTAATTTCCAATTCCATTTCTTTCTGCATCAACAAACAGCACAAAAATTTCTAAGCTAAAAGATTCAGAGCAGCTACAAAAACAAAATTCTGACAAGTAAAAACACTAAAATAGATGTATAACCACACAGAGGGATTTTCCCATGAAAGCTGAAGCAGAAAAATAAATCTGGAAAAATGTTTGGAAGAAAACTTGTGTGATTTGGGTTTTTTTTCTTCTCCCTCCAGCCCCCTACCCCTTTTTTTTTGATGACAATAAATTTTCCACAGGATTCAACCATGTGAAAAGTCTCTAGGCAAGCTCCTCAAATAGAATAGTCCCTGAAGCCTTAGAAATAAAGTAAAATGGCTTTAAATAAATAAATAAATAAATAAAAGGAAAAGAAAGTAAAAAAGAGCAAGTAAACAAAAACTTTTGAAACAAAATGGGTAGCCACTATAAGGATTTGCTTAGTGGCCAGATCATCTCCTAAGGGAAAAAAGTTTCATTCCTGGAGCCTAGAAGGAACAGTGTTCATGCATCTCTTGCTTCCCATAGTTAGATTATCATGATAGATCTATCATTTTTTACAGCCCTCTTGGCTTCACACAAGACTCATAAATTACTACTATCTGCCTTTTGTTGTTTTATGATCCTGCATCTCCTACATCCACACCTTTTAATAACCTCCATCTTTGTAAAGGGAAACAAAAGCCCTGTTTCATCTGTTTGGCTAGGTAAAATGCATCTAGACCAATGAGATGTGTAACTGTGCTGTGGCACTGATCTCCAAAGCCACCAATGACCACCCAACCCTATCAGCTGCCATCTGTGGGTTAGTGAGACCACAAATCTTCTTAGGCATGTGATCCTGTTTCATGAGTTTCAACGATGCCACAGAGCTGTACACAGGGACAAATGTTTCATTTACCTCCTGACAGCTGTGGCATGCTGTGCTTATATTAATATAACACCCAGTTTTAAATGTCCCAGATGATATGGATTTCAATACTTTCCTTACAGGCCCGTTCCACCACTACACAAGTTCCACTTTCTCTTTTTCATCCTATTGTCATTACTTATATCCCCATGTGCAACATGGAAAGCATGGAAGATGACTTCAACGTCTGTTACAGCAGTGGCTGAAAGAAAGGCACAGCCAGCCTGTAGTTGGCAGATGTAAGATATTCTTGATGTCAGTTAGGTTTACCTCATCAGCAAAATAACATGCCACTTAAGGAAAGATTGCTGCCCTCTTCTTAATCTTTTTATTATTTTATCATGAAAGTCAACTGCAGAAGCATTTAAATATGTTATTAAAGAAATTGCCTTCAACTTTCACTGCCACTCCTAGCCACCAAAGAAAAGCAAAATGCCTGCTTCTAGTTTCATGTATATTTTTTGTCTGTGTTACTCCACTGCAGCATTGTTTTCAGTTTAACTTTGAATTGAAGAATTACATCCAGAAGCACAAAAGAGATACTAGAAAAGCTCAAAAAAATAGAAGGACAATATTTCTAATTGAAGAACTTACTGTCACAGTCCAACTATTCTAAAAGCAGAACGAAAGAAGAGATGAAAAATTCCAAGCTCACTGAGATAAATGAGATTTTCAGTACAGCTATTCCACCACCTTTACCACAGACACTTTTAGTCCATGGTCTGATAGTCCTCCCACTGATGTCTCCTGCAGCCATTTAGCTTCTGTAAAAGAGAAAGGTTTATACTTATTAATCATAAAGACAGGAATTCATTAACATTTCCACCACATTTTGAATAGAAACAGAACATGAAAACAGACTTTGCTGTCAGTTACAATTTTTCAGTTCAGTCTGTGAAACTACTGTCATCTATTTGAGCCTAAGTAGGAGCAGAAACTCCCCCAAAATACTGTGCTAAATATTATTATCACAGTTCGATTATATCATTTTCTTTCACTTCAAACCTCCAACTTCAACCTAATTAAGTCAAACTGGCAGAAATTCAGACTGGCACAAAACAAAAGAATAGGACAATTACAGAGGTTATGTCACAAGACAAAACCCATGATCCTCAACACTTGCTATTTCAGTAGCCATTTCTCTGGAACAGATACTTGTTGTTTGTTATTATTGTTACCCATAAATGGGTTTTTGCTCACAAAAGGGGCTGATAACCACACTGATACACACAATTACATGAAGGAAAGGAATTCATTAATTCATGGCCCACCATTTACTATATATGTTATCCTTTATTTACTATCACTATTCTGTTTTTTGAAGGAAGAATCAGTGCCCTGTGATCCAGGATCTATCTACATGGGGAAGCTGTAGAAATCTATGCATATCAGCTTGGAAATAATTGGCTAAATGTGATCAAATAAACAATTTTATGTTATAATTATTACTTAAATAGAGGTAAGACAGCTGTTTTCTTAGGCACTGAAAAAGCATCTAACAGTCTTCCTCCTGAAAGCTATATTACTCCAGTGAAGGAAAGCCTATTTATTGACTTAACATTTATTTCTGATTCAATGTGTGCCAGAAGACAGCAGCTGTAAACCAATTTAAGAGAGTCCACAAAAGGCAATTGAATTAAGATCACTATATGCTGATGGAATTAGTTGAATTAATTCAGTTTGTACATCCAGGAGGCCTTAGAGCTTTACGTTACAAGATGTTACAGCAGCCAGTTCTTTAGCATCATAAAATAAACTGCAGGCTCAAATAATACACCCAAGTTCTCCATTTACTTGCAGGAAAAGTTAAGAAAGCTCCAACTAGTGAGTATCCTATCTTTCTGAATGCATTTGTCATAGAATCACAGAACAGTCCATGTTGGAATGAACCTCAACACATCTTCTAATCCAACCATTTTTGGGAAGGGTAACCTCAATGATATTATCTAGCACCCTGTTCAATTGCATCTTGAAAACCTCCAGTGATGGGGTGACCTCCATTTTATCCTCCCCAGAGATTAATATCTCCTCTCCAAAAGTAAACATTTTAAGTACAGCCTACAGTAAGAAGATTCAATGAGAAAGTCCTGGAGTCTCTTTGGGCAGAAAGATGTTCCCTTTCTTCACGATCATGAAGACAGAGAACTCTTTCAGATATGATTTCGCCTGTGAAAAGCCCAGAAAATGAAGTCTCAAAGCATCTGGGGTTAGAGCAATCCAAAAGGATGTGAGATACTCACTTCGAGCCCATGTTGGAAAAGCTTATCATTGAATTCACATCCCAGGTGAGCACCCAGTTGTCTCTTGGTTGGTTTGTGGTTCTCTTTTTTTTTTTTTTTCCCCTGCTTATTGGAGCAAGTCTACACACAAAAAAAAAAAAACCAGTGTGCTGGGTTGTAGCCATAAGGTTACATGTCTAGTCATGGGATTTAATGTTTTTTATGCAGAGCAGACCACCTCTCCCAGAAGACAATGAGAGAAACCCACTCTGAATAACCAATAATCCAACCATTAGAGCATTCACTGGGGATGTGGGAACATATTCAGATGCTCCCTGCAAATGAAGAAAATAAGTGACTAGGACATGGTCACTCATATTGATGTCTAAGCCTTGGTATTTTCCAGGAGCACACAGTCCCACCTTAATGCTCTCTTTTATAAAGAGAGTTGCACCTTATTTGGGAAAGAGTGAGGAAAATCTACATAAATCGTCTTGTTTCAAATTCACTACTGCTTCCAGCTGAGTAAATGTGTAATAGAAACCAGGGTGTTTACAGGATTAAGTAGCACCCCCTTGACACTTTAATGGATGCCTGTGGTTCAGCATGAGTAGATTTGGATGCCTGTAAAAGCAGGAAAGTACAGTACTGGATGAGAATTTTCTTGTACACTTAAAGGAAGGCAATACACAAGGACAAGCAGGGAGGGTGTCCTGATTTGAGTGAAAACAGAACTAATTCTGTTCAGTGATTTCACTTCTCACTTCAGTTCTTCTAACTCACTGCACTGTCTGAAGTCAGCAGCCTGTTTTCACAGGCAGTGTCTGCTTCCAGCAGTGGTAACACCCCGTGTTTAGAGTTAGTACTGAGGATGGGTGTGCAGACCAAGGCCACTGCTGGATCTTGTGCACCACATCAGGGGGTGCAGAAAGTAAAAAGTCACACCTGCAAGAGGAGGGGACAGGACAGGTGACCCCAAACTGACCAATGAGGTATTCCAGCCCATGTACATCATACTCAGTATAAAGCTGAGGGATCACTAGGGTCAAGTCCTCAGCTTTTCTCTGTCTTTCTTCCATCTTTTTCCTCACTTCACCACTGACTGGCTTCTGAAGAGGACTCTGTCCATTCCGCCTTTGATCCAAATCAGTGTGTTCCTGAATCCAGTTCCAGAATCCAGATCCTGAACACAGCTCCCATCTGCTACTGGGCCCAATCTG
>JAAGNO010024411.1:102135-113394 GCA_033439905.1 Ceryle rudis
GAAAGAGAAAGAGAAAGAGAAAGAGAAAGAGAAAGAGAAAGAGAAAGAGAAAGAGAAAGAGAAAGAGAAAGAGAAAAGAGAAAGAAAGAGAAAGAAAGAGAGAGAGTCTCCCAGACCTCAACATGAAATACCCTTCAGAAGCACTGCAGTAAAATACCCTTCCACCTGAGTTCCTCTGCTAGACCCTGCAGTCAAATGAACCTGGATAATGTAGAAAGTGATCTTGCTTCACCTCTATTTTTATTACCATGGCCAAAAATTGTCTTCTTCTACTCAGTACATTAACTTACACAGAAGGATCAATTCCAACTAACCAACCCACTAGAAAAGCATACCCATTGAACTAGCAAGAATTATCTATGGGAAGTCTCTTTTGAAGAGCTCCACTTGGGAAAACCTTTTAAGAGAGTCTTCAAAGAGAACTTATTTGGGAGAAGATGCTGGCCAAAGGAAAGAAGACTCAGCTGCAATAATAGCAGAAGGAGAATTACTCCAAAAGTTACTTCCAGGAAAATAAATCCCCTCTGGATAAATTCAGCTTTCTGGAAAAGTGTTTAAACTTAGCACATCCATTTTACCAGCACTTTGTTTTCCAACATAGATAAAAGGTAAGAACTCCCATGAACGGTGTGAAATCTTCTCACTTATCCACACCTCTGGAAAATATGCTGGGCTCTACTTCCTTCCCAGCTTCAGTGAGGCCCACATTTTCACCCTGACATAATCTTTCCCATGTGTTCAAAAAAACTGAAAGTCTCTTTGTATCTGGAGAGTAATCAAGTATGCACATGCCCTGAAGATGTATTTTTTTCCTAAGGAAGATCTACAGGAATTTAGAAGCAACTCTTGGCATGCTTTGTCAGCCATTGGTTATACATCTTCCTTTATTTCTTCCTGATGAAACACCTCAGAAATCATGAGTGTTATCTGAGTGCCAATGCAACAGCCCTTGCACATGTGAAGCATTTCAGATCCTCTCCTAACAGGTGTAGCTTGGGGCTGAGTCAAGCAGACAAAGAGCAGGAGCAGGTTGTGGCAGCCTAAAACTTGTGAGAGGAACTCATTCAAGTGGAGATGATGTTGATGGTCAGCTAATGACTTGGAAGAGAGCTCTTTCTGCTAGTCCAATGGAAGCCTTGTTTCAAGATACTTGTAGAGAGTGTGAAATTAAGCTCTACTTGGCATAAAAGGTCTTGGGGAAGGAAACAGTATAGCCTGGACTGAACAGCTTGCTTGGCACAATCCCAAACTGTCACAGCTAGCCTCTGTACTAGCCCCATGAAGGGGATGTTTCTGGAGCGGTGGCTCTCTGTTTGCCAACAGGCATCAGAAAGCAAGGCAGCAGATGTACACACAAACAAGGTTAACTGAGCTTCCCACACTGCACTGCCTTTGCTCTCCCTGGACACCCACGGTTCTTGAGAAACCAGCCCTCAGCCTTGGTGGAAATGAAACTGTTGACAAATGAGATCCTGGGACAGGAAATGTAAGGGCAATGCATGTGCCTCTGCAAGCTCCTTTGAACTGTGAAGATATTTAGTTAGCATTTCAGGCACCATTTATTTCACTTGCACCTATGATTTTACCTTCATTTACTTTTCCTCACTGAGCATCACCCTTGAAGTTAAACTATCAGTTTCTAGATTTACAATTAGAGGAAATACAAACAACATTAAACCAAAAAGTTAAGACTTGTATCTTTTTACAGTGGGGTAATATTCTTACAATCCCCCTCTTTTCTCTGCCCACTGAAGTGCAGGGAAAAAAAGAAGGCAAAGAAGCAACTGTCTCCCATCCCTACGGTAAATGTATCACAACAAAGGGACAAGGTCACCACTTTCAGGAAGAATTTTGCTGTCTTTCACATGAAAGCTGAGGTTCTTCATCTCTGTAGTGATGACAAAACCTGCCCTCAGGCTGCAAGAGAGCAGCAATTCTCACTGGGGGAACATGGGATTCTGAAATGGTCAGGCTTTATCCTAATTTAGAGGATACAAAATGCAAGAACAAGCATGCATGGCACAGGAATGAACCAATCCTCTTTGTTTCTGTTTTCCTCAGTTTCTCTACTCAGAGCTGGATACATGGGGCAGACTTCTAAATGTCTCAGGCTGCAGCCATTTTAGAACCCTCCATTTCTGACAAAATCCTTTAAAGGAAAAATCGAAGGCCACAGTATGTGGGAAGATTGGCACCATCCAGTGTTGCTCCGTCCACTAGTCCAAAAACCTTCCCAAAAATCTGAATTCAATTTCCAGGATGCTGAATCGTTGCTCGCCTGGTGACAATGTACCAGCAGCTTCATAAGCTTTTTATTTTCCGTTAAGAAACTGATTGCCTTGGATTTTGGATGAGAATGAAAACAGCCCAGCTCCCTCTCACTGTTCTCATTGTTCATAAGCTGTTCTACATTTGTCCTGTTCAGTGAGCTATTGTTCCACAGGGGCACTGCAAACCTCTGCAAGCACAAACTCAAACCACATTGTAAATAGCACATGGCTTTGTTTAATCCAGAGTGAACCCCTCAGCTTCAGCTGGAGAAGCAGGCACAGCAAAGTGACCTGTGTAGTTTATCACTGCCATTAGATATTGCCTGCTGTATTCTGGTGCCAGGCCATTGTTTGCCATATTTATATTTTATTTCTGAAAATTCAGCAACATAAAATGCTTCACCACACTGACTTGTCACGGTTACAAAGATGCTTTCAGGGTTTCCATTCACTAGTTAATACATCATTGTCCTATTAAGCTCTGCTAGCAAATACTCCCATCATTACAGCCTTTAAATGCAGGCTGCTGATGCCCTCTGCTGCTGCACTGCTGCCGGTTTGAAGGCTTTTTATTGTTTCTAGAGAGGGAGATTAAGCTACTAGGTACCATTTTCTCTCCTAATAAGCATGTGTGTCTTATCAACAAGCTATTACAAATACTTCCCAATTTAGAAATCTATGACCAGGCAATAGAACAAACTGTTTGTCACAGTGGTGTCCCCTCCAGTTTAAATTGTAAATTTTCTTTTTTTTTTAAAGGTAACACACTGTGGCAATATTTCAGAATTTCATACAGTATTGTGGAAAAGGAGAGGAGGGCATTTGAACAAATATCAATCATCAAATCCATCAAATCCTCTAATTCCACCAGAGTTTAGAAACCAGCCTAGGTTGTCATGCTTCCCTGAATATGCATTGCACATTTTTATAAGGGTGTTATTTTGATAGTTTGTTGTGATAGCTAGATGTATCATCACAATCCTTACTGCTGCTGTGCAGTGCACTGTTAGAAACCCTTTGCTCAGCTACACCTGCAATGGGAGTGAGCAGCTATTCCCGTGTGCTTGCATATGCAAAGGGCACATATGTGCACAGCACACAGGAATGGGATCCCTGCACACACACAAGGAAGCTAAATCCAGTATCGCATGGAGCAGCAGAAAGCCAGGTCATTGCTCTGATGATGGGAAGGAGCCCACAGCAGCCAATGGTCCCTCACTCAGAGGAGTCAAATTGTCTGATCCCCAAAGGACAGCAACAGGGGAAAGAGTTAAAAAAAAATATATATATTTATTTCTTCTCTGTGGATAAGCAAACCTCTCTAGCACAGAACATGAAATTAGCATCCTTCTGCAGCTACAGGGTGAAGCTGGCTCTGTGGGATGATCCCGTAGCATTGTCACCCATTTCGATTTGAGCAGCTAGCCAAAATTTGGGGACAGACATACTGTTTCCATTAGGAGAAGTAATTGATGAAGAAATCAGATATTTCTCTGATGCACTCCTATTTTTCTGCAGAGAATGTGCAAAGCCCTATTTCCCTTCCCCCATTGTGTTCAACCAGCAGGAGACAAGACTTTTCCGTTCAAAACTCCAAAATGTTTTCCAGCTAGGACTCTTTCTTGAAGTTTGTTTCTTGCCCTTTTCCTTATGGATGCATTGCAAATGTGGCTTTGGTTGTCTGTGGCCTTTCTCACTGGCTTTTCCACCTACATATCTGAATTGCTCTGAGCGCTTCTTGCTGGACACAGAAGATGCACTCACTGCTCCCCCAGCAACAGTCCATTCCTGGTGGATCAGCACAGCTCTTTCATTAGGCATTGCATCCCCCTTCAAAATAGGCCAGGAGAGCTGCTCACATCAGCCTCCCTCACTTCATGCTGGCAATGTTGGCTTAATCACTATAAAAATCAGACTAAGCTAAGCAGCAGGCACATAGGCAACCTGGCCATCAGACCTTTGGGGTGTAAACATGAGCAACCATCAGTAAGGAGACAGGGGTGGCTGAAGATGGTGTCCCCATCCACAGTCAAGGCTGAACTGAGGGAAGGATGTGTGTGCACTACCTCCTTCCACTTTCTGCCACAAACACACGTGCACACATGGAGTTTGGTGGGATAATGTCCAAGCCTTTGCATTTGCGTTTTGCCCCAGTGCAGGCAGCCTGGCTGCAGAGCACAGGTTGCTGCTAACCATCACCGCAGCTGGCTTGCTTTTCTCAGATGTGGCAGTGTCCTTGTTTCCACTAGCTGCAATGGAAAGAAGCTTCCTTAAGGCCTTGTTTTGCTTTCCCCTGAACAAAGGATGGCTTTCCACCTCCTCATGTGAGATCTCACTCCAATCCTAGCATCATGTTTTAGTAGCACTTCAAAGACGATGCCTGAAGAAGCACTCTATGTCAGTGCTCAGTCCCTGAAATACAGATTTCCTCTTGTTAGCAGGTACTAAATTAAAAGGTGATAACCAGGTGGAGAAAGCAACCCAGAGAGATGATTCCTCCCTCTGGTCATGAAGAAATCCAGCCCCGCAGAAGAAAACAAGACCTTAAAACAAAGCAGAATAAATAAAGCTTCCCTCACTTCTGCACACTACACATGACTGTAAATTCAATGCTTTCTGAAGAAGGTCATGGAGTCCATCTACTAATGGGTTTCCTGCCTGAGGGTATTTACAGGGAGAGTACATTTGATGGACAAGGGCCATCACGGGTGAAAACAATTTGACAGCACAGAAGATGAAAGCAGAGAGTGACTAGAGCAGCTCAGAGCAATGTCCTTTGAGGACACATCACGGTAACAGCTCAGACACTGCACACTTCTGGCAACTACTTTTGAACAAAGAAAGATGCTTGAAGAAATGCAGCTGATGAGGGCTGACATGAAAACTACATAACACGGCTCCAAGCTGAATGCAGGGAAGGGAGGAGCAGGCACATGTGGTGTGGTGCTAGTGTAATAAGGAAGCCTGCAGTTAAGGAGGTAATCATTTTCAGGTAAATAAAAAGCAGATTTATAAGGAAACAGGCAAAATCTTCTAAGATTATGGGAAATAATACAGAGTTGATTGAACCTGTCCCTTTTATTCCTTTTTGACCACTCACATCAGAAGATGGATGTATTAAGAGCTGGTGAAAGGAGCTGTATGGAAAAAGTGCATGACAGTGGGGTTTTTTATCCTTCAGAGCATAGGGATTACATACTCCGACACTCACATACTGGCTCTAAATCTTCACATTATCTACCTATTCTTTTCTGGTGCTATTTAGCCTGGAGAAGAGATGACTGAGACAGAATCTTATCAATGCTTACAAATACTTAAAGGGCAGGTGTCAAAAGGGTGGGGCCAGACTTTTTTTCAGTGGTGACCAGTGACAGGACAAGGGGCAAAAGGCACAAACCGTAACACAGGAAGTTCCACCTCAACCTAAGGGAAAACTTCTTTACTGTGAGGGTGCCAGAACCTGGAACAGGCTGCCCACAGAGGCTGGGTAGTCTCCTTCTTTGGAGACTTTCAAGACCTGCATGGCAGCAATCCTGGGCAACTCACTGTAGGTGACCCTGATTTAGCACAGGGGATGGACTCAATGATCTCCAGAGGCCCCTTCCAACCCCTTCCATTCCATGGTTCTCTGATTGTGTTATCTGTCCATCATTTGAAATTGTTTTGATCATCCACTTCTGTGTCCCTGCACCCACACTCCTGTCTGTGCTACAAGCAGTTTCATCAGCAGGACTGCAAAGTACAATCAGTGTTGGGACTCCACCTGTAAATGACAAATTTTAACTGTTTCTTTATTCGTAACTGTTTGCTGAAGGTAGAGGTAATGGTTTCTTTTAAGAAGAGTCTTTGAAATACAGTGTGACACCTGCTTTACATGGCTATACTGGCATGCACTATCCTTAGCCACACATCCATATAAAGCACATACAGTGATGAATACAGGAGTTCCTATCCCACAATGTGGAGGACATGTCTAATAGAATTCTGCAGGAGTTTTTAAACCCTATTAAGCCAGCAGTCAAGGCACTGCTGGGTGTGAAGCATGCTTGAGTCCATGCCTTCATGCAACCCAAAGTTTTAGTTGGACAAATAATCTTGTTGCTTTGCTCCTCGTGGCTCCAAGCACAGTGGGAAGCAGTGAAAACAATACTGTCCAAGGAGCTCTCACTGTAGCTCTCCATTTGGCAAATACTTCCAGACTGTTTCTGTCACTGTTTGCAAAATGGTTGGGGTTTTTTTTTTTGCTTGCAATGAACTCATGCATCTGGCAACTTACCTGCCTTTCTCATGTTTCCCCCCATAGTACAAGCATTGTTTTGCCTTTCCTCACAGGCCACTCTGTTTCTCATTACCCTGTGTTTGTCCCTCACTTTATATACAGCAACTCAGCTCCATTACTATACTTCCAATTTTCATCATTGCCTCTTTTCCGCTTTGATACCACAGAAGATGCCATTAGAACAATGTGATACAGCCTCATCACCAGCTGCATTTTTAGATGCTTCACTTCTTAGCCTGCAATAGCAAGGAGGATCAGATGCCTGAATGAAGGTAAAGTTCTGAGGGAATTCAGGCCCCAGAGGAGGGTACAGGCTCCCTTCCCACAGAAACACAGGCAGGGAGGGAGGCACCTGCATAGCACATGGAGCAGGATCACAGCCAGGAGGGAGGCTCAGCCACGGGAATGTGCAAGCTCTCTTCAGTCTTACAGTTTAGACAGAGTGACAGTGTTGCATTTTCCAACATGCAAAAATGAAAGCTCCCAAAACTCAAAGACGTGTTAAGAGAACAAGTGAAAATTTGTCATGCCTAAACCATGATCATTGAGAAAAAGTACCTGAGACAACCTGAGTGACAGTGAAACACAAGGTAACATGAACAACAGAAGATTTGTTAAAATGTTGAGGAAGTCAGTTTCCTCTGTTCCTTTTCATGCCACTCTGAAACTGGAGTAACTAATGGTCCCTTTCCATGTGCCAGGTACAGCCATGAACCTGATGCACTAAGTGACTGGCAGTCTCTCTCCTTCCCTGTGCGTATGGGCTGTTTTCCAGATTAAGTCTGACAGGAATTTCAGTCAAGCACCCTCTTCTCATCACTGAGTATTAACTGAAGAATGAGGCTTCAAGCAGGTGTTGACACTTACTCTGTCATACAAGTTTCTCAGGTTAAACAATATTGACGGAAAGTCTTTCAAGTGTTTTTCATTAGCATGAGTCTCTACTGGGCAACACCATCTTTTTTCATATGTAAGAGCTAAAAGCTTGTGTGCAATTTATTAATGATGCATTTATTTATACGCTTCAAAAAAAAAAAAAAAAAAGAAGAAAAAAGGTAGTAAGTCTACAGTACATTTCTATCATGGTAAAAACAGTCAGTTAAGATAGCACCTTTCGTTTCACTCTAACTCTTAGGTTGTGATTTGTGATTTTCAAAATGACCATTAGAAAATGGACATGAAAGCTACTCTTTAAAAGTAGTGGGACAGTGGAAATACCTGGATACTAAAGCCATTAATTTTGACATCACTAGCTACCCATGCCCAAATTTAGTTACCCCGTCGGAGGTCACAGCCTAGTATCTGGTACGGGAACATCAAATATAGCCTCCTATATTGGGAGATCTGGACATGGCCCTTGTCAAATGGTTCTTCTCTCTGGGGTTTCTTCTGTCCCCTGGGGAATGCTGTAGGCCTGGTCCTGTGGGATATCTGCTGCTGAGTAGGTGTGCTAAGGACTCACAATCTACAAATCCAAAGGCATACAATGAATTTCAGTTAAAGTCTCTTTATAAACAGTATCTAAAGGATGGAACAACCATATCCATGGACTTTAAGTCCAAGAAAAGATATCCTACTTCTCCAGAACAAACTGGGATATCTTATAAAAACTCTTGCTCCATCTGGAGTGATGGATGAATTTCAGCTTAGATACCTGATCTCTGTGGTAGACCTATATCTCAGGGCCAGCCAGAATTGTGCCCCTCAACATATTCTGGGTGGAAAGGAGAAGGGAAGGTGGCTGTAACACAGCCATAACGGGCCTTCAGTGTGGTGGCCAAAGCGCATCCCCAAGGATGGCTGTGGGCACTATGGGCCCACAAAGTTGTTATCACCAAAGTTGTGCTGGGCTTAAGTGGCTAGAGATAAAAACTTCATGTGGCACTTGCAAGGTGGCTGTAGTTATTTCTGTTTGAAGGTAGGCACTTAATTAAATGCTCAGTAAAGAAACAGCTACAGTTACTCTGCTGCACCCTGTATATCTTGGTCTTGGAAAACATTTACAGTCTAAAATCTAAAAATAGAGTTTCACATCAATGATTCCTTTGTAACTTGTGAAATTAATAACTGCAAGTTAATAAAGGCTAACTCATTTCTCCCTCAGACAAGAAGGTCAGGTCTGGTTTTAATCATTTTTTAGGTCTAGACCAAGAATATTGTCTAATTGCAATGCAGATTCAGACAGTGCTGGGGTTGCCGTCAGAGGGGCGTGAAGGTGAACTTGGTATTTCAGTTTCCACACCTCTCCCTTCCCTATTTTTTTAAGCAGACTAGAATGGAAGATTCATTGACAAAATAAAAATTCTTAAGCCATCCAATGCCAAAATTAAGCCAGCAAGCAAAGTTTACCATTTTCTGATAATTATCTTTTTTCATTTGCCTTTGCAACCAGAGGACTACAGAAGCCAGTGAGTTATGTGCACAACGCCCTTGATTGTAAGCCAGTGACATACACTTGTTTTCTCTGAATGTCACAGTAAACACTCAAAGTGATTTTTAAGATGGCTGAGATTACTCAAAAGGGAGAGAAGGCTGGTATTAATACAACAGCTCTACATAACTGATTTATAACAATTAGTTGCTTTCACTTGGGTGTAAACCCCAGTCTAGCACAATGTATAAAGCACACACCTACCTTTAACTTCAGTGGGGCTTAACTATGTGCAAATTTAACCCCAAAAATCATTGTCTTACTCTTTCTCTGCTCACCCCCCCGCCCCCACCCCCAATCATCTTATATAATTCCTTTTGAAAGAAAGGGAATCTGTACCTGCCCACTAGCTCCTAGATCAGGCCCTGTCACAAAGGATAAATAATTTGCCTGCCATTTTTTTTTTCACCTAAGCCAAACATTCAGATTAGAGATCCATAATTACATATGCTAAAAATTGTGTGCATTTACTGTCATGATGGACAAGTTAAGGAGACTGTTAGCCACCTTATGCCTTTTTTTTTTTTTTTCCAAAATAACTATTGACTTTTCCACCAGTCACCAGACATTCCTAATCAAAAAATCAATCACTGAAGTGCAAATAGAGCTATTATTAAATTAAAAGCATGGCTCAGGAGAACTCTGAAGAGATAATGCATGCTGCTTGACCTGGTTCCCTTGTCAGACCATATCCCTCATGAAAAGTGGTTTTCATAGAGACAGTCAGCAGGCTTTAGCTAGAATCCTTTCAATTTGTAATTGCAACAGTGGGACATAACAGTGTAATGCATGTTCTTACCAGACACTATATTTGGATTCTGGTTTACACTGCTTGAAAAGAAAATGTGTCTATGGAGTATTTCAGTGAATTATTGGATGGATGTTGACTTCGGAGCAATGTTCATGAAGTTCTGTCATATTAAAAACATGATTATGCATTATCCAGTCTGCAGAGCAATTAATGTATTTGTTACATTACAGATAGAGATGGTATATGGCAAAGTCCAAATTAAATTCTATATCTTGATATTTTCAATTGTCCAGTTTCATGAAAAAACACAAATCAGAATCTGAACTGCTTGATTGGCCTTTTCCGTAGCTGTCATCCCAAACAAAGGCTTAAATATAGACGTCTTGGCACTTCATCATCACAAAATCTGCCCAATGCCAGGACCCAAATCATCCATGATCATCCAGTTGTTTTCCAGTGCTGCCTCCTAGCTCACAATAAACTCAATCTATTTTAAGAAACTGTGCATAAAGTAGAGAGCTGATCTACTGCAGCGCCACAGGCTTGAGGGACAGTGTCTGGAAAGCTGCCCAGCAGGAAAAGACCCAGGGGCTCTGGATCACATCCAGCTGAACATGAGCCAGAAGTGTGCCCAAGAGGGCCAATGGCTTCCTGGCCTGTATCAGAATTAGTATAGCCAGCAGGACTAGGGCAGGGATCATCCCCCTGTACTCAGCATTGATGAGACTGCATCTTGAATACTGGTTCAGTTTGGGCCCCTCACTCCAAGAAAGACGTTGAGGGGTTGAAGTGTGTCCAAAGATGGGCAACAAAGGTTGTGAAGGGTCTAGGGAACAAGTCTTCTGAGGAGCAGCTGAGGGAATTGGAGTTGTTCAGCCTGGAGAAAAGGAGGCTTGAAGACACCTTGCTTTCAACAGCTCCTTGAAAGAAGGTTGTAGTGAGGTGGGAACAGTCTGTCCTCCCAAGGAACAAGTGAAAGGACAGGAGGAAATGGCTTCAGGTTGTATGAGGGGAAGTTTAGATGCTAGGAAAAATTTCTTCACTGAAATTTTTGTCAAGTTCTGGAACAGGCTGACAAGGAAATTGGTGGAGTCACCATCCCTTGAGGGATTTAAAAGCTGTGGAGATGCAGTGACCTGGCAATGATGGGTTAATGGTTGGACTTGATGATCTTGAAGGTGTCTTCCAACCAGAACAGTTCTATGATACATATTTCAGTTTTCATTAGGGAATCATTTCATTTTCAGAGAAGTCTTTCCAAATTTTTGTTTGCTCAAATGTATCACAATATTCTCTTCTTCCCTAACAGAACTTACAATAAAGCCAATACTTGTGTTCAGTATGGTAGCATTGGAACTTGGGGTTGAGAAATAATTATTTATCAGTGTAGTGACATCACTAGAAAAAAATAATAAAAAAAAAAAAGGTGAATCTTCCCAGTTTTTACTTTATCAGGTGCACAAATAGTACAGTCAAAACAAGCCAGCAAACCACACCTATGACTGTAAGTATTCAGGGCAGTCAGGAG
>JAAGNO010024411.1:116658-129249 GCA_033439905.1 Ceryle rudis
AAAGTTTAAATTTTCAAACATTTATACAAAAAAATTCAGTCAGTCCAATAATGCCACTGTAGTAATACTCTTTTACAAGACATTTCACTTGATACCATACAACAATCTCATTAAAAATAAAACAAAACAAAACAAACAAACAAAACCTAGAATTAAAATAACCCACACATAGCATACATTAAGTAGCAGATTTCTAATGGCAACTGTAAAGAGACAACCAGAACAAAGTAGATGTGCTTTTACTGCAATTACAGAAACTAGTTACTGACCCTGAGCTATATAACATTTTGTGAGTGATCCAGGGAAAACACATAAAACAACTAACACTGAGCCTGGCAGATGACAGTGAGACTGGGAGAACAGAAAACAACAAAGAGAGAACAGGACACTGAATTAGCCTTGGCATGTACCAATGGTACATAGGTTAGTCTAAGTAGACATACGAGACTATATGTATAAGATAAATAATAATCAATATACATACAGGATATAGTATTTCTGTCATGTGAAGCATTTTAAAGGATTCAAGGACGAATAACCTCTGTGTCATGATCTGTTAATGTTAAATATAGCCAGAGTACTAATGGGAATCCAGGGTGTGTACACAAGGAATATTGAATAGGGATGCAGAATCTAAATGCTTCTGCATTTAATACTGGGGCAACCACTGCAAAAACATTGTGTCTGTTTCTAGTATCAGCAGGTACATAAGGATATTGGTAATGTAGAAAATATTGGCATAACTGTAAAGAGCCTTAACGCTGACTGAATAGTAATAAAATTATGATTAACCTATAATGAAAGGCTTGGAAATGTTCATCTCTTTAGTTTATTCATGTCCACAAAGAACAGACATTTACCATAGTGTTCTTCAGCTGACACAGCTGCAACAAGCAACCAGGAGCTGGAAGTAGAAGGAAAACTTAAAAGTAGAAATAGATTGAAGCAATTCAACCCATACTATATCGCATTTTTCACCAGTAGTGCTTTGCAAATCAAGAAAAGGCAGCTATTGTTAAAGACTTGCTCTACTTCAGGACTGAGTTAATTGAGGGAAGTCCTAGCAATCATGTAAACCATCCCATGAGCAGATCCCAGTGGCCTCTTTCTGCACACACTAAACAAGAGAGGCACAAAGGACAAGGGGAAGAGGATATAGCCCAATAAAGCTGTTCTCAGTATTTTCCATTCCCTTTCAACTCTTCCATAGCATGAGTCCTGCTGGGACTCTGTTGTGCATTGCAGGAGCAATCTTTCCAGTCTAGAAATCACCCTGCAATGCTCCTGCCCTGTCGCTGGAGGCCATGATGACCACTGTACAGCGGGAGATCAGCTCATCTCTTACTCCTCTCAAGATCAGTCTTACTTTGTGACATGCTCACAGACTTTAAAGGGAACTTCAGATCTTCTTGACAGCAAGCCAGTGTGTGGTGGCACCTTTGGCACTTCCTCACAGGAAGATCTGATGACTGCAACCCCCAGGCTTTTCACTGACACTGATCTGCTACTGATCTGACACATCTACTGTAAGACAGTATATATTAGACCTGAGATAAGCTTGTCTTAGTCATATTTTAAAATATATTTACTTTTGAGCATCGTGTAGTCTGCTCAGCCTGCATGCTGTTCCAGCTTCCCAGCTCACATCTTATTTTCCTTGATCTGTCAAACACACTGTCTCTTCCATCACCCACTGGCACATTTCCTAAATATAGGCTTGTTTCTTAAGACTAAGGTTTCTGTTTAATCACCTCCTACCCAGGTCATACATATCACCACCACTACCTGAGTTTCATGTTCTGCTGCTGGAGGGACTTCACTCTCCCATACATGAGAAGGGCAATTTCTACTGCAGGGAGCAAAACCTTCTTCCCTAGGTGGCCACACTGACCCCCATCTCAGCAGCCCCTGAGGTCTCAATGTGTTCTGATGTAAACAAAGATGACATTATAGAGTTATAACCATTTTGCTACCAAGCTAGTAGTCTGTTTCTGAAGGCAGATGTTGGTTTGACTATTTCCATCGCTGGCCCTAATGTCAACAATATCTTCATGATAGTCCTTCAAAAACTTTGATTTATAGTTACAGTAAGGAATTCATAGAAGTAAACTTTGTTTAGTGAGTTTCTTATTTATTCTTTTCCAAACAAAGCAGACACTATATATAGACAACTCCCTTCATGTATATCCATCCTGTGTCTTCCTTTGCACAAATGTACCTGGCTTGGCTTCCTCTTTTCCCACAGTACCTCCAGGTGCAGAGCAATAATCTGTAGGCAGAGGTGGTGTCAAACTGAAAGAGTGACCTTTACCCTCAGAAAAACAAAATTATTTTTCCCCACCAGTTACACCTTTCTGTAGATCAGAACATAGAATGTAATACTAGCCTCTTCTTTCCACCTTCCACTTCTAGCCTTCAAAGTACTCTACAATGAAGACCAAGTCTTTATGGAAGAGAGCAAAGACAATACCAGATGACAAACCAGCTCTCTGTGGATTTCCAATAGATGACTGAAAGCCCAACACTAAATAACTGGACACAGCACAGGGACTACTGACATGGCTTTTCATCATGGACCATGTGAAAAATCTGTATTCTGCAAAGGAAGCCTGTTTTGAAAAGGAGAAAGTAATGTGAACACCCTGGGAGAGGTACTTTTTTTGCAGAAACACGGGGGTATAAGTGGAGAGTGGCATTCCTGGTGCTTCTTTTAAGCGTATCGCATGCCCTGGTGGCCCTCTAGTAATAACTGCATTTGCAAAAGTGGAAGCAAAGGACAGTTTTACAATCACAGGGGTTTAATCATGCAACATCTGGATCGTATTTTAAACAAGCTCCTTAACTGACTGTAGTTGCATGTCTTATAGTTTCTAATTAAAAAAAAACCTGAATTCAGGTGCTACACATCCCTGTAGTGAAGCTTGATCAGACTGCAGTGTGTGGGATACTCGGGAAGTCTGCATGCAGAAAAGAATATCAGCTTCCTGTCTATCATTATTCTATAGAAATAGGCTGTTCAGGTCTCATTAATTCTAACTGATAAATGTCTTTTTTATGTAGTCTTCCAATAAAAAAAAATAACAAATGGATATGGGGAAAAAAGAAGTAACTTCATTATCTCTGTATTTGTTGTTTAAGATGACCTGATTTTACAGCCATTGGGATTTTTCTCTAACTGAAGAACATTCAGCTTCCTATCTTGGAACTGGTTTTAAAAAACTCTGTGCCACCTTTCCATTTGACCTGGTCCACAGCCAGAAACTGTCTCAAAAGGCAAAGATCTACCTGAATATAGCCAACCATTATGCTCCCAGAGTAAAAATATGCAAACTTCTGCAGCTTGTGGCATGGAGGAAATTAGATTAACTGAAAATGGCCTTGAGCACAAGGTTTGGACTCACAATACTACATTTGCAACTGAGTTTGTTCACCTCACCACCACCACATTTAAACAAAGGCCATTGCTCCACAGTCTCTGCCTATTATTATTTAAAGCATAGAATCATAGAATTATAGAATCATAGAGTTGTCAGGGTTGGAAGAGAACCTAAAGATCATCTTGTTCAAACCCCTCTGCAAAGGACAGGGACACCTCCCACTAGAGCAGGTTGCTCAGAGCCCCATCCAGCCTGGTCTTAAAAATCTTCAAGGATGGGGCTTCCACCACCTCTCTGGGCAACCTGCTCCTCTGTCTCACCACCCTCATGGTGAGGAAATTCTTCCTAATGTCCAACCTTATCCATTCCCTCTAGTCCTATCACTGCCTGACAGCCTAAAAAGTTCCTCTCCAGCTTTCCTGTAGGCCCCCTTAAGATAGTGGAAGGTCACAATAAGGTCTCCCCAGAGCCTTCTCTTCCCCAGACTGAACAACCCCAACTCTCTCAGTCTGTCCTCATCGGAGAGGTGCTCCAGCCCCCTGATCATCCTTGTGGCCTTCTCTGGACCCGCTCCAGCACATCCATATCCCTCTTGCAATAGGGGCTCCAGAACTGGACGCAGTACTCCAGGCGAGGTCTCACGAGAGCAGAATAGAGGGGGAGAATCACCTCTCTCGACCTGCTGGCCACGCTTCTCTTGGTGCAGCCCAAGATACGACTGGCCTTCTGGGCTGCAAGAGCACTCTGCTGGCTCATGCTGAGTTTCTCATCCACCAGTACTCCCAAGTCCTTTTCTTCAGGGCTGCTCTCGCAATTTATGTAGATCAAGGTTAAGTTAGCTAGGTAAAAATTCTGTATCTGAAAATTAGTTGTGTTCTTGAGTCAAAATATTTTTCATTCAGAGGACTGCAGAAATGCAGTTACTTGGGTTTTACCAAGCCCATGAGAACAAGTGCATACTGGAGACATAACGTTGGTTAAATTAGATTTAGGAAAAGTACATGCAGTAACCAGAAACACTGCTACCTCAGTTTGCTGATCTCTAAGTTTGCCCTGAGATCATCAAGCACCAAGCCAACTGAAAGTATGCCAGGAATAAAGGAGGAGCAAGAGGTGATATGAGGCATCAGATTGCCCCTTTCTAGAAGCAGTGAGCTATTAGTTAGCCACAGCTTAAGAAACTGCTCATTGATTTGTAACTAAGAGGGAAGCAGAAAGAGAAGTAACAGCAAATGAAGCTGTTGTGAGCAAAGAAGTAAAGGGGAAATCATCTCCTCGGGTGCCTGTCCTGTACAGCAGAGTGTCTGCAGGGCTTCCTGTGCTGCTACCACTCACAGGCACTGCAGGAGGACACACAGGATGGTCAAAGCACAGTCCTGTACTAATAGAGCAACTCTTCTACCAAGACCCATGCTCACCTCCAAGCACACAGAGCACCCCACCATGTGGGCATGCCAGGTCCAGGCTAATGGGCAAAACACTATATTTGGTCTTTATCCTTCTCAGAAAAGCTCTTCTCCTGGTATCCTATCCATCTGTGGGTTATCACTGGACACAAAACCCCACCAACCCATCTGGATCATGTCATTCCAATGACCTGAAGTTTTTGCCCTATGCACCTCTGGCAAAAATGGGGTTCATTGTAATGTCTATAATTATGCTGTAAGTGGTAAGTAGAAAAATGTACCCACCCTGGACTTACTGTACCTCTATTTCCATTGCTCTCATGTTTTATAAGAACACTGTGGTTAGAAGTAACTTAGCCCAGATGATGTTGTCTGAGGCATGGGGAGGATGAGCTGTTCCAACTGGGAGTGAAATGAATTAAATGTTTCTTCTTTCCTCAAACATTACACTGGAGCCAAGACCTCAAAAGGAGACAGTCACATCCCTCCTCTGCAGCATTCAGCTATGGATACTGGACCTGATGTCAGCAGAGAAGAATTAGTGTGAGAGCTTTCTGTGAACTGAGACCTTCCTTTAAAATAAGGCTGATGGGTAACACAGGTGATGGAAAAGGCTGTGGAGTAATTGCATGATGAGATTTTGCATTGTACCAACACATGGGCTGATACACCAGAAGGCTGTGCTACCATCCAGCAAGATCTGAACAGACTGGAGAGGTGGGTGACGGTGAACATAAAGAAGTGCAGTCAGGACACGTGTAGAGTCCTGCTTCTGAGGAGGAACAACACCAGGCACCAGTACAGATTAGGGGTTGTCCTGCTTGAAAGCAGCTCCATGGAGAGGGACCTTGGCATCCTGGTGCACAATAAGTTACCTATGGAACACCACTGTTTTCTGCAGCATTCCTCTTGCTTTTTTTGAAGACGGGTGTGACAATTTCCTTTCAACAGGTATCAGAAGCCTCCACTAATCACCAAGACCTTTCAAAAGTTACCTCTCAGTGATGTCCACTGGTGACCTCAACACGCTTGGGTGCATCCTATGCAGTCCCAGGACTTGTGCACTTATTCTGCATAAAAATTTCATAATTCATTCTTCCTCTGCTCCTCGGTAGTGATTCTTCCTCAACAAAGACCAAGGCTGTATTTTTGTAGCCCTAATTGTTCTGAGTTTTACAACAGTGATCAAGAATACTCCTGCCATCATGTGATACAAAAAAAATCATTCTGGAATACTTTTTAAAAGATTGCTTCTTTGGTGCAAGATTTATAGTTCTTTGGAGTAAGTCAGGCTACATCAAAAATCAAGGGATATAGCTCTCACTAAAACACTCAGAGGACTGCAGCAGACAGATTTTCTAGACAGACAATTCATCCCAGGCCTCACTATCAGATCACTCTGCACCTCATCTGTACACTGCATAAAACCTTACTCAGCAGCAAAAACAGAGGAGGTATACCTCACAGCAATTAATTTCCAGGGACTGACTTCATGACATGAGGCATTTTGATTAAGAAGATGAACAAGTGGATTCCCCAATTTTTTTGCAGTCCTGGTACCACTCAGGCAGAGGGGGATTTTGTTGAGAACCCTGTCTTAACCTCCTGGAGAAGCACTCTGCTTTTTCTCCATAGAGTCTTGATGCTAAGCCCATCAAAGCCAGCGAAAAGATTTTATTGCTTTTCAGTATTTCCTTTCTTCTAGTAGCGCAGCTGCAATGTTTTAATTACAAGTAGGCTGCTTCCGATAGGAACTCGCTTGTCAAAAATATATACACTTTTTAAGTTTAGTTGCTTTGATCTAGAAATGGCATGTGACTTTGCAGCTGTTTAAAGAGCTCAAAAAAAAAAATTAAAAAAAAAAAACACACTTCAATCATTTAGCTCTTATTTCCTTTTTTTCCAGTTTCTCTTTGGACTGAATGAAAGGTAAAAAGTTATTTGATAAATTCCAGTGCTTTGCCAACGTTCACAGTTTCCTGACATTCTGAGCAAAGCTACCATGAAAGGTCTCTGCACCCCACTTCTCTAAAGAGCTCCTGTGCACTTAATTTTCCATAATCATGTGTGGAATTGCTATACTTCATGGTGTTCACATGATGTCTGGCTGACATGCTGGCATCACAACATCTGATGAACACTGAACTTTTATCAAACCCTTAGATTTGATGGTAGCACTCTCCAGCCCTCCTGGTCGATCAGTTGCTTCCTTGGCTCACACCTACTTGTCTTCATTCCATGGTAGATATGGAGGCTGCACAAGAGACACACTGTAAGAGTACATAAACAGTGACAGCACTAGGAGTCCTCACTGCCCCTGTGACACCAATGTTCTTTCAGCTAAAACAAAGGTCTTGTAATTCCCTAAATAGGAGATTCGATCATTAGGACACCTCAACTACTGGTGATACATGATTGGAGAGGTATGGATTCAGATGTGCCTTTATCTTTAGAGCACTTACCAATCCATGCATCATGAGAGAAGGAGCACAGCTTCTAAGAAAGGGAAAGCAGCTGGGGACTTCATTTTAATAGGACAACAGTAATCCTCCTCAAATTAAAAAATAAAAAAAAAAAAATCAGTTTAACAAGGATGCTGGGATTAATGCTCACAAAGGCTACATGTGGCTGTGTAAATTCCCTGGGCAAAATACCTGCTAAATTCAGGGATCAGCTTCATTCCTCAAGGCTGGAAGAAACAGTGGTGGGGCAGCACAGGTAGGCAGTCAGCCAAGGAAACCTTAAGCAACTCTTCTCCTCAGTCTCCCACAAAGTCTCAGCAGAAGTCACAGGGAAATATACTAAAGATACAGGCGAGGGAAATTCATGCAATGTATGGCAGATCGATGTGATGCAATGCATCTTAAATTTTACCTCCCTGTGACAGCAAGAGTGGGGCTGGTCCACTGCTGTAAAAGAAAATTATATTAATGAGGCCAGAGGTAATCCATCTCCTGCTAAACATGCTGCAAGTCTCCCACTGACTTCAGTAGGAGTGAAATCAGACCCATAAATTACCAGTATATTCAGAAAATGTTATATACTGCAAAACACACTTGGTGGACAGTGTTAGATTCCAAAATGGAGGAGAGCCATCTTCAAAATCTTCTAAGATGGAAAATGCAGCAACATCTCCTGTGATCTTTCTAACCCTTCTTTGGCAATATTATTTGAATTTACACTCCTCAGGCTCTGTCCTCCTACAGACTCTCCTTCTTGCCATAGCTATGTAAGACAGCCAACTGTCCGTGCTTTCTACCATGCAGCATTGTGTAATTGACACAATACAATCCATCCTGGCTCCATATTTCAGAACTCAGGACTTCAGAATTATTTAGCAATTCTGGAACTTAAAGAGAGGTGTCATAAGCTGTAAGTCATTTTCGGGGTTTACAGATGCTTCCTTTGATATGTCATAAAACTGCTGGTAATTGAATCCCATAAGGGATTGTTTTCAGAGCAGTTTGTGAATCAAACTTTGTTAACAAATAATGAGTTTCTCATGTTTCCCCCCATAGGAATGTGATTCTGCGGATCCTAAGGTTTCTCGGGTCTCACCGAAGCTGCAGATGCCAGGGAATGTGGCCCTTCAGACAGGCTGAGTGGTTAGGTAACATGTTTCCAAGTGGATGCACAGCAGTTAAGAGAAGAAAAAAGGTGCAGGACTGCAGGTTTGCAAGCATAAAACAGCAGTCCATAAGACAACTACTCAAGGCATTTCTTTTTTTTCTGCCAAGCCTCTCAGACCTGGCTGGAAAGCAGGAATCAGCCTTATACGTTTACCAAGTATGCTCTCCCTTTGCCTTTTCATCAGCAAACCTTTTCTCTGCTGCTTCTCTCTGGTTGCCATTCACCTTTGCACCCTGGTCTGGTCAGTCTCTACTGCTAACCCAAATCCCACATCCCAGCTGTGCTACCATCTGAAAGAGGAGGGAGAGTGAGGAGAGCACCCTGATTGGGAATGTGACTTTGTGCTTCTCCAGGCAGTGCTGGCAAACTGTCCCCGTACTGAACACTTAGACCCCAGCCACAGACCATGCCAAACTCTCCTGACTCTGCTTCCTGGCTCCTTCCCAGGTCCTCTGAAAGCCTCCCTGGGCAGCTGTAGGTTGGCAAGTCCTGCTCAGCAGCCCAGGAAAAGGACACAGCTAAATATATCCAGGGACTTGGACATGGGAGGAGCAGCACTGACTTTCCCGGGCAAGGTCAACATTTCAGAATCTGGCCCTGAAGTCAGAGGCAATTTGAGGAAGGGGAATCACACTCTGACATCTGTTTTGTGCCAGGGGAGACATAAACCCATGCCAAACACAGGTTGCATAGCTGGAGGGAACACCGCCATTGACCTTTTGACTTGGATTTGAGTGTTTCTGGACTTCCAGGCTGCTAGCTTAAGCTGATGTTTCAGACAATTTCAACCCGTTTCAAAATTTTTGTGGACAGCTATTTCCCAGACATTTGCCTGCATGGACCATAATGTGGGTAGCTGCCACATGCCCAAGAGAGCTTTTACCATGGCACTGGAAAGCCTCTTGGATTCTGGTACATGCCCTAATTTAGATTTTTGCAGTTGTAGGAAAACACCTGGTAAGCAGAATGGGAATTGCAATGGGAGGTGAAAGGAAATCAACTCCTCTGTCATGAACCCTGCCCCTCTTCCATGACACTTCCCTACACAAAGACCTTTGATGAGCTCACACGCATGAGTGACAGAGTGATGTGCACAGCTTTCACTGCAAAGCACATGCAGTGTGCTCAAGGCTTATTGCAGTGGAGAAAGGTACCAAAACATGTAAGGAGAATTAACCTCTTGCAACTGTAGCCAAACAGTTAACATTAAGAATGAACTAAATATCAGCACTGGATACTGACCTGGGAAAGATCTCCAGTTCTTACCTTTAAGCAAACTGTATATGTCTCCAGATCTGTTTAATCATGTCTCTTCAAATAACAGCATCTGCCTCCTGCAGAGCAGTATCCCACACCTATATACAGCCTTAGAAAGTAAAGCAGCTTCTTTCAGCCCTTACATTTCTCTATTTTACATTGCTATTCTTAAATTCAATGGCAGCCTACAATTCAAGGGAGGTCCCAAACCTCCCCACATAAAGGAAACCATAAAACAGAGTGCTGTGTCTAAAAGAATTGTAATTGGTCTCTACACACACAAGCATATGCATACATCTCTGATGTTATGGACTATCAACAGGGAGGACCGTTGTACCTTCTTCTCCAACCTACCATTAGTGGATGATATATTCCAGTTTCTCAAGCAATACACCTCCAGCCTCAAGAGGAGAACACTGCAAAACAGAGGAGAATCAGGCATAGACAGGGAAGCCAATAGGGCTCTTCCAGATGGTTCATTTCCATCTGCCGGGTAGCAGAGCCCCTCTCCTGCTCTGTCATCCCATGAGCCGGACCTAGCCAGATCACATCTGGGGAAAGGGAAGAGATGACTGTAGCCTCATGCTGCATATGTGCTCAGCATGGATCCATCCATGAGGACGTGCAAAATCATAGCTAGCTACACGAATCTCACTGTCCGCACGCAAGGCTTGGCAGCACAGTCATATTCCTTTGCACTGCTGGATTTCCTTGTGTTGTTATGAACCACACATATGCATGACACAAATAAATTCAACTGACTTGTCTGAAAGTTGTTGTCCTTATATGCTGCAAAGTTACCCCATGTCCTTAGATCAAGGGGTTTATCTGAGAAATTATGCCTTGTTTGGCTGTCTTTATATCCTCCATTATATATGTCGCACTATCGTATTTCCTCCTCCTGTTTGCCTTTCCATACTAAATAGTTCTGGTCTTTTAAAAGTTCTCCTCATGTGGTTTCTCCTCCCCAGGAACTAAGTAATTTTCATTGCATCACTCTGGACCTTTTCCCTCATACAATAGCCTCCTTTAATCTCTTCTCCAGTGAAATGCAGTCATCTGCCACAAGGTTTTCAGGATACAAGGAGGAAACAAATTTTCCCCATCTTTAATTGTATCGAGTTGGGATTGTAGAAGAACTGCCTTCTCCCCAAGCATCTGCACCCTCTTATTAAATGGATTGTCTTCATCAGACTGGCACTGCTCATCACAGCCATCCTTGATCTGACCCTCTTCTGCAAGAGGAAGAATGCCTGAGGCTTGTGATTGCTCCTCTGCTTTTCATCGTCTCTGTATGGGACCATGGGAAATCAAGTCTAACAACAATGAAGAATGAAGAGGTGAAGTGCAGACCCCAAGAAATTAATCTACAGGAGGGCAGAAAGCAGCAACACTCAGACTTGTTAAGTATAAAACCTCTCAGAGTTCAGAAAAGGTTGGAAGGAAAAGAAGTAAGGGAAAGAGAGCAGGAGGCAGATGGGAGAAAATTCCTCATTGTCCTGTAAGGTGTTCCACCACAGCTTTGGGTTACTCAGGTGTCACTGATAAGCAGCTACAGAAAAGGTCAGGCAGGAATCATATGACAATCCACAAGCAAAACCAGCAGAAAGAAGGATCTCGCCATCTGTCTCCATGGCAGAAGACAGAAAAGGGAAAAAGACCTTTTTTCCCTTTTTACCTTTTTCCCAGGATGCTCCTGGTGTTAATGAAGAGAACCACTCTGCACAAGATAGGTGCCAACCTTATTGACTGACAGCCAGAACAGAAGATCGTATCACAGGAAACCAAGCTGAACAAGTGAAGAGGGGAGTGAGATGGGCAGAGAGAGAAACGAAGCTCCCTAGCAAACATGGAGATAGATGCTCCTCCTTCCACTGGAAGGCACAGGCTGTGCCTCCACAGGACGCCAGGCAGGACACCCCTTGGATACACTGCATGGCACAGACTGCTGGGGTCACCCCAGGTTCCATCTAACCCTAGACCTCTTTCCTATCCACTGCTGATGGAAGAGGGAAAATAGACCACTGGTCTGACCCACTCATGCCAACTTCAAAGCCCACTAAATCTCTGGAGACATCACAACTGGCTTTTTCAGTATTTCACTTAGACTCTTCTATTTTAAATTAGTATGTTACCAGAAGTGGTAAGAATAAATAAGGCACAGCAGCACATATATAGTCTAAAATTGATTATATTGAGAATCTGACTCAACAGACCAAAGCATTACACACAGTCATGTAAAGCTGCTTTATAAGGCAGTATATGCTTTGTTTGGGTTTATCCTAAAAGTGGATCTGAGGGCAGTCAAACATTTACTGTGGCAGAGCAGAAGTCTAAAGCTAATGAGGCAATGCAGGAACAGGGTGGCAGTGGGGTTTGCCTGGGCAAAAGGGGTCTTCAGACTGACAATAATTTTTGCTTCTCTCATGACTTCATTTCTCCCCTGTCTCCCAGCTGGTGACTCAAGGGACCTAGAAAATGATAGCAGGATGCCAGGCAGAGTCTCATCACATTTGTACGGAGTGGGAACTTGCCACCCTTCTGTGTGTATCCCCAGCTCACCCACAGTGGTGTTTTCTTACCATGGTCCAGCTGGCCACCTGATAAAAGGAAAGGCATGTAAACCCAGGTTCCTATGCAGAACAAACTTTAAACAAACTTTAAAAGTATAAGAAAAAAACTTGAAAATAAAATCCTTTTGGTTATGAGAACCCACAATGAGGGTGTATCAATACTGCAGCTACAAGATAGAGCTACAATAGAGCTCACAGGGTTTTGATCAGTGGTGCAGAGTCCAGCTGGTGACCTGTAAATTGTGGTATTCCCCAGGGGTCAGTTCTGGGTCCAGTCTTATTCAACATCTTCATCAATGACCTGCATGAAGGGATAGAGTGTACTGTCAGTAAGTTTGCTGATGCTCC
>JAAGNO010024414.1:0-30289 GCA_033439905.1 Ceryle rudis
CTTCTCTTCTCTTCTCTTCTCTTCTCTTCTCTTCTCTTCTCTTCTCTTCTCTTCTCTTCTCTTCTCTTCTCCTCTTCCTCCCACTGAATTTAAGAGATATTGCATCATTCTGGGAGGGAGGAGGTAACACAAAATAATTGCCTCTGCTCCTCCCTAGTGGCAGTTCATCTTGCTCACTGGACTTATTCCAGACCCAAATTTGTCCATACTCATTTGGGAAATGCATGGTTTAGGAAAAATACATTTTCAAACATTTCAGCTTGTGTTGCAGATTCCCTAAGTAGTCTGAGATGTTTACTAAGCTTCCAGTTTGTCCTCCCCCAGATAATGATATGTGGCAACAGTAATCCCTCTATCACACTCTAAGTGCTTGTTTTTGCTTCTGTTGAAGTAATCCAGATTGTCTGTTATTTGAAAGCATTTATTTTCTCTGCTTCTTCAGTATAAATGAAGCAGAGAATCTTTCCACCTGGGAGAGGAGAATTTGCTAGATAGCAAATGAAGAAGCCCATTAAATTTGTTGCAGTGTCTTTCTGCTAAGTGGGAATAGATACACTCAGATTCTTCAAATGCTAGAGAGACGCTGCACCTATCAGAAGAGACTTGTGGTGCTCATGGCCTGAAGCCCAGGGGCTTTTGGGATCAGACACCCTGTAATGTACAGGCCAAGCTCTGGCTGACAGCATGGTCCAGCTCCTGTTACATACAGCAGGCAAGAGTGGGGCCATCCCAGGGCTCACCCTCACAGGACGGTGGATGGTTTACCAAGACCCAGGGTAAATGAGCATATCCAGGGGTCCCTGGAGACACTAAGGCAGGCAGATGCATTTGGCCCTCTCCCACACTTTCTGTGAGAGGCTCATCAAGGAAGTAGATCCAGAATCGCTATTCTCTGATTTCCTTGTTATTTCTTAAATGTGTAAAAATGCAGTCAACACTGCTATGTAGGACAGGACTAAGAACTGCATGTTTGGAAGAAAACTGAGGGATTGAATAGAAAGAAAAATGGAGGCGGCAGTCTTAAGGATCCATCACCATAGTATCAAACCACTATTTACAAAACTTCCTCGTGAAGAAATTTCCCCAGGCTCTTTGCTTCAGTTTTGGTTAAACTCGACATAGTCACTGCTCTGGATTTAACCTCTGCTCTGAAATGACTGTAATCTAAACATGGAAACATTTATGTCATGCGCTAAAACAAGAAAATGAAGCTGCACAGTGCGATACAGTGCCATGTGGGGACCCCAGGCTGGTCCTGGTGGGGTTGCAATGGCCCCATTATGTAAAGCAGCATGCAGGGACAACCCTCATGCAAGCCCCAGAGCTGCTGTTCCAGAGGAAACCCTCTTGCAAGCCCCAGGGCTGCTGTCCTTGGATGAAACCCCTCATCCTGTCCCCAGACCTTCCATGCTGGAGGGGAAATCCTCATGAAAGCCCTAGAACTGCCATTCTGGGGTGAAATCCTCATGCTGGCCCCAGGATTGCCATCCCTGGAACCCAAGGATGGGCCAAAGCTAACAAGAACTACCTGGCAACGTGACAACCCAGGGTATAAAGTGGCCCCTCTGCATCTCTGCAGCTTCATTTCCAGTGCTGCTTGGGGCATCCATGCACTGTCCTCCCTCTTGTGCTGTAGGTGTGCTCTGGCCTGAAACCATCAGAATAAAGCCCCATCTGTTTTCTATTGGCTGACTTGTGTGAAATACATTTCAGGTCCTGGCACTAAAGGGTAAAATTAATTGGGTATTCAAACTTCATTCTGTTTTAATCTGGAATTATTAAGAAAATTTATATTTTTAAACACAATGTTTAACCTGACAGTGGCCCATTAAAATGCTTTATATAAGCTCATTAGAAGCTTCCGTGCTGTATCATATTTATTGCAATTAGCAAATATTAGAGGATCAGCTGAACTGCAATATATTTTTTCTGTACTGCTCCTCTTTTGTTCCTCCATCTCCTGCCTGTCATAACCTAAGCATAGGCTAGATTAGATCCTTTCACACATCAGCCTTTCTGTCTGACAAGTCCTAAAGAAGGAGGAATAAAAAACCAAAAAGGAATAAAAAATTAACCATTAGGAGCCTCTGAGAAATCAAAAGAGTCTCTTAGATTAAGTCCCTCACTAGTGTTGAGGCTAGCAGCAGTGCCAGTGGCATTAGTGGCACTAAGTCACTTAATTCCAATATGATTCAGAATCATTTGTAGCTATCGGCTTATTCAGAGTAAATCCTCTTCCTCCTGGGTCTTTTGTTTGCTGTCTCTTGACAAGCTACGATGCATATAAATTAACTCATATGTGAAGGAGGGCCATGTTTTCACTTGTACTGAAGTTTCATGCATGCAAATACTACTGTAGAAATACTAGTAATGAATATTAATAGTTAATGAATCCAATCCTTACTTTTGTTTTGGTTTTTTTGAGCCCTTACTCAATACAAAATGTGTCAAATGAAAGGGAAGCTTCCCCAAATAAGGATAGAGGCCCATTTTTAACGATACTTAGACATTGCTCCAGTCAGTGGCAAAGGATGGACCAGCTGGCCAGTGTCCCAACCTGTATCTCACAGGATGGATGGAATTTAGCCTCTGAAGACTTTCATGGTTTGTGAGGGAATCACAGGCTGCTAAGCCACTTTAAGCCCACAGACAGATTGGGTTCCCAGGAAGGCGCAAAGGTTTGGATACCTGAGTCTCAAACCCTATAATGAGTGCTGGACCTCCAATATAAGCGCTACTTAAGACCTTCCAGCCCTACTTGCCACTTCTGTGTGTACCCACAAACGACTGAGTCCTGACATTGCTGAACAGATAAGCACTGGTGCTTATCCTACAGTTTCTCGAGAGGATTCAAATCATCTAGGAGATGTCATCATAACTAACTGGGCTGGGATGCTGTGACCAGACAGCATGGAGAAGCATTTAGGAAGCAATGTAGAAATCCCTACTCAACCCTCCACGATAGACCGCAACCTTTTCCCTAGCGATGCCGTGTGGCTGTGCAGGCAAAGGACGGCTGGTCCTCTGCCAAACTCCAGCCCTACTTGGTTTGTCTGCAGTGCTGCATGCTAATGCTCCTTCTGCCCTGCGTGCCAGCCTGCACTGGCTATGTTTGATGATAGCTGGAAAAAAGTCTGACTTTTATGAGGTTGTTAGAGTTTTGTTCTTCTTCTGGAAAGAGGGAAATAAAGTTGCCCACGAAGCTCACTTATTCACTTAATCATTTAACAAGGCAGCCAAACATTATCTTCTTTATTTGCAAAGATCTTACTGCAGAAATGCCAGACATGTGGAATAGCAGTCAAATGATTTTTCATTTACTGTAAACATCAGAATTGTAACATGAGATTTAAAGATCAGAGTTTAGAGAGTTCATTCTGGGGATTTGGGAAATGAAGGTCCGTGTTTAAAGGAGACCCATTCTGCAGCTATTAATAATCTAGATTTAAGGGCCCAATTTACAAATATTTTCTAGCTCTGTTTTATTGCAGTTGCTTGGGTCTCTCTTTCTTTTCTCAGCTGATGCCCTTTCCTCCTAATGCCCTCCAATGTGACAGCCCTCTACTCCAGCACTTGGAAATCAATCTCAGAGTGAGTCTTGCAGGAGGTGTTCTCCAAGTGATAACCACTGAATAAGCACAAACTCCCACAGGCTATTGAATAGTACTATGTGTCATTGCTACAAGCAAGAGATTATCAGTTTCAAGATGCCTGAAGGTAGTTTGCAGTCCCATCTGGAAATATTCACCCTGAGTCTGTCTCATTTCTCATTCAGATCTTTTCATTGATTTCAGGGAGCTCAGCTTGGACTTACTGTTAGGACTGAACTTAGGTTCCTAAAACTCTCAGGATCTAATCTATTATTTTTTGCTTTAAATTGTTTGATCCAAACAAGCATCAACTGACATGCATGCCTTTGTCCTGTTGTGTCTTGTACAAATGTAATCTTTATGGCATGTACTGGTTGAAATGAAAAATATCACTGATACCTACTTCCATCACCTTTCCAGGAATGGATTTAGGACACAGTCTAGAGATTAATGTCTTGGTTGATAGTGAGAGGCATTAAGAGTGGGACCAAGATAGGGTCAGATTACATAAAAAGAGAAACAGCTTCAAAATCTGCTACTATGCAGAAAAGAGTAGAATATCTCATGGATGAATTATCAGTATTTCAAAGCTGGTCTGTTGGAGATGAGGCCTGCTACAGCACTTACAATCTAGAGTCTGTATTCCAGTTACATGAGCTGTGGGACAGCACCAGTTGGTTCACAGAAAGTTTGAAAAGGAGGACAAATATTGTCTGTAACCCCTGTTGCCAAAGAAAATGTAATTGGTATTATTTTCATCTGCTTACTCATTCAGAGGGAGCCACAGCACAAGTCTTGCTGTGCTTTTTGGCTGCTGGGAGCCAGCAGCTTTCCTCTTCAAGTGTTGAACTGTGAATGCCTGGCTCTTGAAGGAAAACAGGGATAAATCACAAGTTTGCCAACATTGCCTTGCTAAGGTGTTGTGTGTAGTCTAAACATGTGCAGTATGGATCATGAATGTGCTGTTGGAAGGGAAAATGTTTGGGGAAACTTTTACAAATGGGAAGACAATTACGCTGTATCTCTTCTTGTGCTTCAATAAGGACATGTAGTTTTATGTGCAGACTGACCAAAGAAATCATTAACTTTGTCACTGGTACTAATGTTTCCTAACAGAGACAGATTGTGTCTGCAGAGAAAAAAAATGGTGACTGCCAAATAATAGCAGTCAATGTATTAAGGAAATACTATTTCATTACAAAAAAAAAAAAGAAAAAAAAGTGACTTTAAAATCTGGTTACGTGGCTTTTCTAAACTGAGACTAAATATTCAGTAACCAGGTATCAATATCATTACTCAAAGGATTTATTTATTATTCCCCAGTTATCCTACTGCAACTTAAATACCTTGCAAAATTACCTCTAACAGCAAAAATTAAAACTGGTTCTATTTTATTAGTTACCAGTGAGTCCCTGCGTCAAAAGATAAAATATGTCAGAAATGAGATCCTACAAGAAGAAAAAAAGAAAGAAAGAGAAAAAAAAAGAAGGACAGAACCATTAGTCACATCATCCTAGTTCCATTCCCTCTGCAGCTGGTGTTCATGGGCACAATGAGCAGAGAGTGATGGTTTCAATCCTTGGAAAGGCCTGACTCAGCCTGTGCAGCTGATGGGATGCTCCACGGGAAAAACAGGTTTTGGCTCCTCTGTGTTTGGGGTTTACACCAGAAACATCAATATATACTTGTTGCCCTGCTGTCTCAGCTAAACCACCTCTGATTTATCTGCCCTTCACATTGAAGCAGACATAAAGAAGCCTATAATGCAATGGAAGAAGCATATTGTTCCCTCATTCTTCCTAGGAGTTGTTAGTGATAGGTAGAGCTTGCTTAAAAAAACATAGAATAATTCCAGAAATATAGTGATACTGTACAGGTAATAAAAAAATCCAACAGCAGCTGCAAACAGAGCCCATTTTAGGTTCAAAATAAGCTCCGTTTTACGTTCATAAACAGTCATTTGCACTACAAGGATGTCACCAATGGGACAAATTTAATTTTCTCCCAAGCCACAGCAATTTACAGGACTGTGATTTAAATCCTGGTCATCACCCTCAGTGTGTATGTTTGGGGGATGGGGAGTTAAATCATACGAAGCTTTCTTTCTCACACAAAGCCTTCTTTAGCTGTACTTCGAGAAGTCATTCTGTGCAATTATTTACTACCTGCATAAATCAGAGTAAAGCAAAGAGGTCTGCCACTGAAGTTTAACAGAATATTATTCTTTCTCCATATCTAACCCGAGAAAGGGATGATTCTTTGGTTTTGTTTGTTTGATTTTTTTTGTTTGGTTTTGGTTTTTCTGTAATGTATGCTCCTGGGGAAGTAACAGTGATTTATTTATGACATTCCTAGAGTGGGAGGAAGATCTTGCTGCCATGGAGGGAGATAAATAGACTGTCCTAATACATTTGGCTAAAGAAGATATAGGCCATAGGAAACCAGACTGAGCAAGACTGGAGAGATGCATATAAGCTGGCACAGGAGATAATAAGCCAGAGAACAGACTATTTAGATAGAGGCACTTAGGGGTAATCCCCACCAACAAATGAATCATCATGGGCATAACTGGCTATGTTTTGCAGCAGTGCCTACGTTTCTTTTGCCTTTTACCTTGACAAAACTGTGAAACACTGCACAAGGGCCACTAAAAATCCATATGGAGCAATGCTGGGTTTCCTTGTTTGGATGGGCAGGACTCAGAGTGCTTTTGGCTTGGCTGTGCAGCAGGGCCCACAGACATGTGTGTATATATATATGTGTGTGTGTGTGAATGCAGAAGTAGTTCATTCTCCCAGAAATATGTCTTCATGTGGTGGGTAGCTTGGAGGTACTCAGGCATTCTTTGTGCTGACACCTCCTGCTCCCATGCTTCCTCTTCAGCTCCTCTGCAGGGATCAGGGAGATTGTGTCTTCTGATATTCTAATCCTTGCTCTGGGCAAAATCCTTTGACTTCAGCTCTGCGGATCATGATTTAATCCGGTAATTTAGCCCAATAATGGAAACCAGTGAGTAACAAAATATTTTTTTTTACTATTACATTCAACATTTGGAAGTAACAGGCTGCAAACTCCTTATGATTTGTGGCAGGGCGTTCCATTACTGCATCTATAAAAAAGTGAAGATGTCTTCATTGACAGCACTTAACAGTTTTCTCTATTACTTTGATGACTATTCACTTTGAATGGAAAGTGCTTTTCTGCACTATTGAAGCATAGCTAGTACATAACCTCTGAGCACTCAGAAATGCTGAGATGCTACAAGGAGGGACATTTAAGAGAACTCATCCGCTCTTTGTCACGTGCTATCCAGTGTCAGAGCCAGTACAGCTCACTGCCTGCAGAGTGCTGCTCTATCACACACAAATCGGGACAAAATGTGCCCTGTGGCATCGAGGGTGGAACAGAGCTGCCTTCTGGTTTTGCGTGATTACCAAGTGGATTTTACATTCAATTCCTTGTATGAAATTGGTGGTAAAATCTGTGCAGCTCTAAGCTTGTTTCATAAGCTTTTATTGGATAGCAGAAACAGAGTGTACTCACCTGGCAGTGGGGGATATGGAGGCTGTAAATTGAGAGGCTGATGTTCAAATCCAGCAGATCATCATAAAGCCCTCAGGATATTATTCTTGCTGCAATTACATGTAACAGCTATCAGGAAATAAAGAGTAGGAGACCGCTATGTAGTGAATAGAAATATTTGTCTTCAGTTGTTTGTATGAATACTGCAGACAAGGATAAATAGTTGTTACTGTAAAGCTCTCAGTGACAAATTGACCCCCATCTGTGTCTCTAGCTGCCTCTAGCTTTTCCTTATGGGAGACAGTGGTGGGCCATCAGTGCGGTCAAAAAAAAAAAGTGGTACAAAAAAAAAAAAGATCCTGATTTAAGAGTCTCCTTGTGTGACCTTTGCTTATATTCGTGTTTCTCACACAAACAGCCCCAGTGATGGTGATGCTAATAGGTAGATGGTAGAGACGATTTCACTGTCACTGTTGGACACTGGAGACAAGGAACAAAAGCTTCTTTCTGAGAGCTGCCCATCCATCTCAAATGCTCTGACTCACTTCTGCTCACTGACTGCTTAGAAAAACCAACACTGCCATCTTTTTACCACATTTACAGGATCACAGTTTTAGACTACAGAAAGCATTACTCACGTGAGCTGATTCCATTAATGCTGAAGACACAAGCTTGCACTTATTCTGTACAAGCTGTAGAAAAGGCTTCTGTATGAGAGGATTATGGCTACAGTTCAGATGCTCAACATTTCCTGATAGAAATATTTCACAATAAAGCAATAGCATCATTAAGAGCTTGCAATGCACCAGAATCCACATTCTTTCTTCTGTTAGAATCTCCCTTTTTTTTTTTTGTAAGGCTATGAAGAAAATCAAAGCTAATTGTTGCTAATTCTTGATTTTTACAAAACTAGTTAATTAGCTAATAGAGAAAAAAATGTGTAACATAATCAAAATATCAATGCAAAATGGCAATACAATGACATGGCAATGAAAGTGGTAAACTGGGCAGATTTCTGGTGACCCAGCATGTACCTGTCTGAGCATGCTTGTATGTGAACACAGACTCAGTCTGGCATAAATTACATGAACTATTTTGTATCCAAATATTTCCCCAGTTCTGTGTCTTTCCAAATATAACTAATATATGCATTTCTGAGTATATAATGTGTCTTGATCACGGCTGAAGCAAGTATACCAGCTCTTCTCCTGTTTAAATCACAGATGCTGTTGGATATTTTAATGGATAGAAAAAGTATTTCTTCAGATGATGCCAGGTTTGAAAAACAAGCGGTTTGGCAAATCCACACAAGGCATCCAACACAAGCCCTCCAAACTACAAATTATTTTATTGCAGGACATATACTCTTCCTTTCCAGTGACCTTGCCATCCTAAGCAGGTTCTTATGACATCACCTTAATGCTGTGGCTTAAAAACAGCTTAATTAATTTAGCGTCTATGCATTGCTGTCTGCTGCCATTACAACCTTCACATAAATAAAAAGAAGATACAGCACTGAGCTGCCTCTCATGCAGAGCCCTTTGAGTTCTGGACATAGCCCATCAGCTGCTCCAGGGCCACCGCTGAGGAACATGAAGTCCATTCCTGAGGAACCGGCCCAGGCAGACCACAGTGGAGCACCAGAGTTCTGTGCAGGTCACTCATTTCTTCCGTTACTTAATTCCACATTGTTGTTGACATGAGGATTACCTTGTATGTAGCTGGGATTTTAACTCCATCTACAAAGTAATTAATTTTTCTGAAGTGTGATGGTGGCTCAGTATTAAATAGCAAGTAGACAGGGTTACTGCAGTGATGTTTTCTGTGGTCTGGATATGATACTGTAAGATAGCATCTCTTTCTATATTGTCTGATTTAAAATACCTAAATAAATGTCTGTATTGTTTCATTTTAAATACTGTACTACAACAACAACAATCATTCTGACTCAATACTGAGCTCTGAAGACCTCATAGACTTGTTTCTTTTTAAGTATTATCTGTTCATGGTGAGTGTTTTAGCATGAGTTTAGAAAATAGGTTTCCTTTTCCTTCAGTACAGTCTGGAAAGTAGACAGGTGGCAGTAAAAAAAGGGCTACAAATCTAAACCAAGCTATAATGCCATTAATGGTTTAAGTTACTTTAATAAGAAAGGATTTGTTGCTTACTAGCTTGAGACTATACATAACGGTACTTTCAGTCAGTAAGGAAAAAAACCAAGATAGATAATTAAAATACCTGATTTTAAATATATTTAATTTTCCTAAGTAGTAGACTTGTAGATCTTTTTATGTTACCCATTAGCTAACAAAAGTAATCCCCATCCTGAGATCTAGCCAAAAAAATTCAGGACTGGAGTTCATGCAGAGACCAATGCATGTAATTTAAATAGCTGTATTGTCTTTCTCCCTGCCTTGTACAGCTTGGCAGCATACCCCAGAACCAGATTTAAAAGAGAAGACTGTTGGATTTCTACCCAGCCACAGAAATACCAGCTTGCCTGTACCAGGGTACAGGGCTGGCTGTTTGCACATGGCAGTGACTTTATGGTCTGCAGGTGTAATCCCAAGAGGTGCTGCCAGAGAATGCCATACGCTGCCAATGCCCTCAGCAGTCCTTCACTTCACAGTGCTCGATCTCACAAAGCTGCCCGAGCCTGGGAACTGACACTGCAGCAGCAAAGAGTATTATCTGAATTATGCATGTATCAAGCCTGGGCTCTGCACAGCAAGAACAGGTTCAAAACTCCTTCTGACAGGCTCATTGCTGTATTATATAGCATGTAACTCATTAACTGTGAGCAGCTGGGACAGCCCAGGTAGAAAGATGCATTTGGAGCTGGCTGCTTTGTTCAGAGAGACATTCACAAAAATGTTATGCTTGCTCTTGTGGAGTAGGCTCACACACACTGAAGATGGAAGAGATCTGTTCAGTAGCTAAGGCACTTCATGCCAGCACAAGCCAAGCACAGGGCTCTGTCAGACATACAGGAGCTACTGAAAGACAGAAGTACAGTGAGATCTTTGAAGCTATATGAAACTATCCAGCTGAGAGGTTAAACTCCAGGGTTTGTTTTTTTCCTTTCTAATAATCTTCGAGAAAATCTTGGGTCATATATCACCTGTAGATTGAATGAGGAATCCATCTGCATGAGTTCTCCTTTGTTCAGAATAAAGAGATAAAATAGCTAGATGTCAGTAAATGATGCTACTTTTATCAATACCATTGGAGTTCACATTGCTCAGCATCTGTGGGAATGGAATCCCCATCACACTGGGTGTCCAAGGGAAGTGGGGATGATGGCTTTTGGTGGGTACCACAAGGCCTTGTAGGGAACAGCCATGCTGGGTCACATCCTGCACGTGCTGTGATACTGAAACTGAGCTATGCATGCACCTAGGCACTTCTCTGGCTTTTACTGCACACTGATCTTCTCCCCCTGGCTGTGTCATCCTCAGGATGTTTTTCCATCTCCTTTAATCAGATTAACCAGCTTCCCATGATCTCAGGACACTTACTCTGTGGGAGGTACTTCAAATCTTGGTCTGTCTTGTCTTCATATTTAACCCTTCAACAGCTGTGTGGTTGAAGCAAGGGGATTGTGTCCAGCTTGACTTGCTGGAGCACCTATATTCTGTTTTCTGTGTGAGGGACCCTTTTAGTGTTGGACATCATGTACTGCATCTGTGTTCCCTCCAATATGGGGCTCAAGGTGGTACCTTCCTAAGGGACATGGCAGACACAGACCTGAACCATCTGCTTCATAATGGTATTGCCTTCCAAAATATTTTAAGGGATGCTTGCTGGTAGGAATTACTTTTTTTTTAACATCCCTCAGGGTGGCATTGGGCACTATGGCATGGTGGCAAATGATTGAATCGTACCTCTGAGGAGGGCAAGCTGCCACCACAGCTGAATCTCCTGCTTCTTAGCAAGAACATGGTGAGGAGCTAATTTGCTGCTAATTTACTGTAAATAGGAAGTATGTGATAATAACCGTGAAGATTTCACATACTTACATGGAGTCTTTTCTCTTACTCTGGTTTTAAGATTACAGATCTCTGGTGATGTAAGCCACCTTTTTCATTTATTTATGCATAATCTGTAGATACCACTAAATGTGTACACAAGCCAATGAATAAATGTTACTCTGTTTGCAGTCTGGAAAGAAGAATTCTTTTGATGCTCTGAATAGCATTAATTATATCCAAACTAGAATATAAAAGGCTTTTCTAGAAATACAGGTATTTTGGGATGCCTTTTACTCTGTTCTTAGAACTAGAGCTAATTGCCAAAGAATTCAGCAGTTTCCACACCAATCAGGTGATAACAAACAGGTAACACAGTGCTTACAGGATGAAGCCTGGGCTTCGCTGTGCTCCACAGAACCTAAGAGCAGTTGGCATCACTACTTTTCTACTGATCTTCCAGCATTACTGCAACTGGACTTGTGAAGCAGTAATTGCCATGAATATGCATATATTTTCCCCTCATAAATTATTTCTGACACATGTGTTTTAAGCAGGGAAACAAAGATATATCAACTAGACAGGCTGTAATTGTTTCTGTGGAGTTATTTTTTAGAAAGTAACTTGCATTTGAGTGTCAGGTATTTTTGTAGTATTCACTACAGCACTACAGTATTGATTTTGTTCTCCTGAACACTAAGTACCATTTTTAATATAAGTTTCTTTGCATGGAGATAATATCTGTGATGCTGTATTGGTTGCTATATTGTTTCTACAACAAACGTTAGATGCGGAAGGTGAGATAAGGTACCTGTACCTGAGACGTAAATGTCCTACCCTGGTCATACCAGAGCTGAAAGCATGAACTGGTTTACATTTGCTGCACTTGTTTTGCATAGCTTTGCACAGTTTTACATTTACTGCCTGGTTGTACACAGCCTTGTGCTTGCAGCACTATGCTGCAAGTATGTTTGTATATTAGAAAGGCTGGATAAATGGTGACATGGTCACTACCTATTTGCCCTGATCACTGTTGATGAAGCTTGCCTAATTTTGAAAAGGAAAACTAGTATTAAGATAGCTAGTCTACTACTACTAGTCTCTAGTTAGAATTTTCTCTTTGCCTAGAAATTCTGAAGTTCATTATATTAGCTATTAATGAAAAAGTATATTCTTATCCTTTAATAATCACCAAATATGGTTGTCAGAAACAGTGAGACAGAAACATTTTTCTTTTACGGTCTGAAAGGCCTTCTGGAAACATAGGTTTGTGTTGGAGCATTAGAAATACTTCAGACACAGCTGTGAAAGGAAGATATTAGAATGGATATTCTTTTATCCTTTTATATATTAGGGGCTTAATCTGACAGCTTTTGCTTAAGTACATTTCCTGTTGTTTTCATTGCCCTTCTGAAACATAGACGATACCATGTAGGAACACTCCCTGGTACATTTATTTACTACTTTCAGCTGATAACATTTTCCACATCACAATTTCTAGGCTTGTGAGCATTGGCATTTAGAAGTATTGACTCCTGAGTGTATTTATGCTGACATACTATCATCACCCTGCCAAAATTCGTTTGTTTCATATTCTGATTAGGCACTTCTTCCGTGTCTCTTTAATGTCCTTTGTACATAGAAGCATGTGGCAGTGTGTCATTGCATTCTAAAAAATGCTCATTTGAGTGGGGTGGGAAGGATGTTGGAAACCCCTGCCCTGCAAAGCCTTGTTTATCTATCACAGTACAAGGCAGCATCATGACGTCCTCTGTCCTGAATGGAGCCATACCATCAGCCTGAGCATGTCACCTCATTTGAACTCCTCCATTATATAAAATGAGGAAAGAGGTTTTGATTTATCCAAGAACTTCCCCATGAAAGGAGTTGTAAGTCATTTCACTGATTATGAAATCTCAGCCATGAAACTTATTCAGACAACTATTAATGGGAAGATTCTTATTACAGCTAGAATATTTTTTCTTCTAATAACAATGAAAAACCTGCTCCATATTATTACATTTTGAATGAGGGCTTCTATGTAGTAGGGTTTTAATGATCTCACTGTTGCCAAGTTTCGCCTCAAAATCCCAGTGGAACATTTTTACCAGGCCTATTAGGTAATGCACACAACTTTTGGGCACGAATTCTCTACCTCCTATTGAATGTCCTCACGCTAGACCTTGCCAATGACACAGATGTTCTTTTTCCATAAATTCCATCAACCATGGTCTGGAAGCCATAGTTTTTGTTGTTCTGTTCATCTCTGCTTTGTATGCATTTGTTATAGCTGGTCATTACCCTTTAACAAAAAACTTTCTGTCTAATTTATTTTCTCTTTAATATAAAACTTCTGAGGCAAACAGAAGAAAGACCGTTCTCTGCTGTGGGCCAGTTTTGACCCTTTTGTAAGCATCAGGACCATCTTCAGTACTTAAGATGGGAAATTTTGTATTGTCCCAAACAGTGAATAAGGAAATTTTTTTTCCAAATCTCAGAACATGTCGGTTATACAGATTTTGCAATAGTTCCTTCTTACAGACTTACTTCTAATGGAATAGTTCACATTTTGTCAGGACAGAAGTTGAAGTTTTAAAATTTACAAACCTTTCAAGTGCTACTTTCCATAGGGCATTATCCACTTCATGTTTTCCAAAGAGTTGAAGATCTCAGGGCCGTAATAATTACATTTGACTCCAAATCAGTTTCATGGAAGTCTTGCCCTAAGAGAAGATGTAAACCTAATCAGTGATTGAAGTCTGGGCTGACTCTCCAATCCTCAAATAAATGATTGCTATAGAGCGTCTCGGTTGGGATGGGAGCCCGAGGGAACGTCAGGGCTGCTGTCACTATCTAAGGCTCCTGCTGTGAATCCTCTGCCAAGAAGTGGCCAATTCATCTGTTTTAGTGGATCCTCTGGTCATTCTTGTTCTATTGCCTTTCTTTTAGTGTTGCTTAAGAAACAGTCTGGTACGAACCAGAAGATTAATGACATCATCTAATTGGTTTTGCTATCCTTAGAGATGATGGGCCAAATTAATCCCTATTAGAGCTCCATTAATCTTTATGGATTTACACCCAAGATTAATTTGTCCCCATGATACCAATCACTTGCTGTGTGGTCTGTGGAAAATGATTTAACTTTGCATAAGGCTTTTCCATCCCAGTGAGAAAACGGGGGCAATAACTCTGAATTCAGTGAAGATAAATGCTCCAAACACTCCTAGGATTGGTTAAAATGCAAGACACTTTTTAATAAAATGGATATTTAATTTCTGAATGTTAGTTTCAATTTGCATTTGTTTACTTGCTTCTTAGTAAAGTCTGGATAGAAATGTTTCCCTATGGGGGCATAGATGTACCTGGTATTTATATTGAGTGAAGTCTTGGTATCATAGAGCTTGGTGGGAATTTATGTGCTGATTATCCCAGGGCTGGGGTGTCACACTTTAGGTTTAACAGAAATCACACACACACACAGAGGCAGAATTTGGCCTTTCTCATTTCTGCTTCATTTAGGCCATTTTCTACAGCTGTTCGCCAGTGACAATCTCACCGAAGATAGCTGGAATTTTGCTTAAGTAAGGATTACAGGATTAATCCCTCTATTTCCACTCATGTTTGTTTTGGCAGTCATTTACATCAGTGATCTTCAGAGCACCCTAGCTCAGGTTCTCTCTGTTCTGCTCAGAGATACGCATCTAAATGTGCCTCTCATGGATTAAAGTAGCAGTTGCGTTTCCCAAGAGCCTTCTATATTTGCAGAAAAATGTTCTGTTAATGCCACCAATTAGATAAAACTGAGACTTTACACAGACAATAGGAAAGAATCTGCTGGTAAAGATTGCAGCACTGTATTTTATCTGGGACCTACACTAGAATAGGTGAATAACAAGCAATCCATCAGTTAGATAACAAAAAGTACACTTGAGTTTTATAACTGCTTACTTTTCAGACCCCAGGCACTATTACTCAAACAGAAAATATATATAGTGAAATCTGTTCTCTGTTTATGCACATTTAATATGCCTATTATTCAATAGGTCATTCAATTGCCTATATGAGCAAATATATGTATAATAAAGAAGTTAAAGGGTTGGTTGTTGTCTTTTCTAGTAGGAGACTATACAATAAGATTTAATGATCTTTGCAAGAAAAGAAGGTGCGGCATGTTCAGTAAAGAACCAATCATAGGATTTTGACCTGTATTTGATATAGCACCATTGAGTGATTTACAGATTGCTATGTAAGTGCAAGTATTTTTCAGCTATGCATTTTGTTTTGCAGACAGTATTAGTTATTTCTTATTAATTTTAGATATATAAAACTGTTTTACCTACTTACTGGAATTCCAACAGATGTGCTAAATATACACTGAAATCATCGTCAATTATTTATTTGAGTTGGCAAGGAAAAATATTTTTAAAGTTTAATGAAGCCAGCAGTGATACAGTGTTTCATGTTGCTGAGCAACAATATCGGTGGCCAGAATTTTTAAGGTAAAAGAATACAGTATAATCATGTTGATGCCTCAGGGCTCCCTTGTACGTCCTACAGTAAAACTCAGGGGAGCAAGATCAAAACGCGCGAGTGGACTGCTTCAGCTTACTGAATTTCTCCTGAAGAAGCAGCAGCTTGCAGGTCAGGAGGAGAAGCTTGGGGGCAGCCCCCAAACTCCACAGGTCCCAGAAGCCCACGAGGAAAGAAGGTCTCACCTCCTTCAGGGCAGAAACGATTGAAGGATTTGAGTAAATTGAAGGGGAACCTTGAGAGGAATGTAGGAAAAAATTGAACGTTGTAGAGAGAGCACTTAATCTGGCACTTCTGAGAGTTCAAGGATAAAGGTACATTAAGTGAAGTAAAAGGCAGAGCATAAATTTGATTAAAAGAAAGGCTTTTGCACAATGCATAATTGATCTGTGAGACTAAGTACATCAGTGTGCCACAGAGGCCAAAAGCATAAAGAATTTGGAGAATGACTAGCACTAATACAGGCCATGCAATTATCATTAGCTGCATGAGGTAGAATTTTTTTAAACAAGGAAAATATATATATATATATGTGTGTGTGTGTATATCTCTCTATAAAAATCTATCTTCATGCTTTCTGGGACTAAGTGACCAAATATCAAAACTGGGGAGAAAACTCTCCTGAGGACAATCTATTTTATAAATGCCTGTTTTATAGCAAGCTGAAGCCAATCTGGTACTGGGCTAGCCAGAGCACAGTTTGGGTCAGCCTGGTAGTTCTTGTTCATGTGATGTTCTGTAGGGATGTCTCCCTGAGGGGTGGCTCTTGCCTTGGGCAGCTTCCTTTGTATTTGGGCCAAATCTCAATTAGGTGGGCCCACAGTCAGTGAGATGAGAAATTTCATACAGGAGGTCCCACAAGCCTCTTTGACTTTGCAAGAAAAAGGAGCAGCCTTCACACTTGGAAGGGCCATGGAAGTAGCACTTTGTCTTCACTGAGTCTGTCCAAACATGTCTGTTACTGATAAATGCAGTTCCAGCCTCAGGGCAGTCCCATGGGGAAAAGTCCAAGGCTGGAAGCAGCAGAGCAGAGTGCTGCAGTTTCCTTCAACACCAGCTTCTGTTTCCCCCTGATAATAGAGGAGCTGAAAATACACAGCACTACAGCTCTTTATTTATTAACCACATTCCCCAGTAAACACATTGGTGCAAAACTGCCCCAGATTATCATCCTTGATTTCTGTGTATTTCTGAAGCATGTGGTCTGTGCTTACTGGGAATTATGTCCTTTTTCTGTACCCTCTTAGTCATATTCCCATCATTCCTATACCTCACAATATTTTCCCATTGCCATAGTGACTGCCTGTGAGGAAGGCACAGACAAATAACTTCAAGTTTTTACTGAACCCAAATTACCTACCAGACTGGACCTGTGCTTCAGTTTGTTTTACATCAGTCTGGCAGTATAAACTAAATAATGCTTTTTATATTTAAAAGGATCATAGTTCCTTTCTGACACAAAGGTGATATTGTCACCTCTCTGATCTAAAAGTCCTGCCACCAAATCATCCCAGTTGGTCTGATCCTAAATCTTCCGAGGAAGTCTGACTCTCTAAGTAGGCAGGGACTCCACACATGAATTCTCACAGAGCAGCTAAATAAATTGAATTGCAGTAGTAAAGTAAGTGTTGCTCGGTTGCATTTGTGTGCCCCACCCCCTCAGCCTTCTGTTGAATTCCTTAAACTTAGAAAGAGCTTGGACCAAATTCACATTTCTGAACACCTCCCTCTGTTGGACACAGATCCAAATGTCACAGCTTACTCAAATGTCACACTATTACACCTAAGCAGAATGGCAAACCTCAGTTTTATAAGTTTGAAGTTATAATTTTGAACTTTATAGTTTAGGTTCTGGAATATATATAAAAACCAATAGATTTTATCAATTTAAATGTCTATCTCAGATAATGTAAAAGTCAAAATTCTCTTGTAGAAACTACTTTTGTTAGCACTGTGAAGGTCAAGTCCAGAAAATAGTCTGTCCTTCAAGGTTAATGGTAATTGTCAATGCCTGTTTAGGAGATTGTGCCGCTAAGAAATAAACCATATTAGATTATTACTTTTTTATAAGAGAAAGGGAGGATAGTTTGTACAGAATGCCTTTACATGTAGGTGTCTGTAAATGCAGTGAAAAGAGAGACATAAATGCCTTTCAGCTCATACAAGGGAATAATATAAACAGACTCAAACATTCAATTCTGTCCCTAGCAGCACTTTATGATATGAAGACAGCTACGGGCTGAAATCACTGTAAAATATTTTCGAGTGTGCCAATCACAGATGCTCAAGAACATCAAACCCAGAGAACCCTCCTTTCTGTAGCTGTACATGTTTGCATGTTGAACAGCAATTACATGCTTTTAACTGAAAGTAAATTCTGCAGTCAGTGTGGATAGCCTTTTTACTTTATCAGGTTGCCCATATGAGCATTATAGAAGTGTATCCAAAATAAAGGAACAGAATAGAAAAATGAAATCCCAGATGTCCCACATATTGTTTTGGACAGTGAGGACACTTCAGTCCTAATGCCTACTCAGGCTTTTGGCATTTCACTATTGCAACTGTGATAGTGGTTTTTTGCCAAGTTTTGACTCTGCTTTGTACCTTCTCATAAGAGGGAAAGGGGCATTAGCTCATTTTATAACGAGCACCAGTGGACTGTGATTGCTTTGTGTTGACCTGACCTGACACACACCAGCAACCGTGCGAAGAAAGGCTGATTTTCCCTCACTAGCCCCCAGGATAGTAGCACTGCACACAAAAGTGCTTAGAAAAGTGTCTTGATTTTTTGATATATCAACTTTATTTTCTGGTATGCCATTAACTAAACTGTTTTCTTCATCAGCTGCTCTTGCGGGTTGTAGAAATATATTGCCAATGACTTAAATGGGGGCAACATTTTATCTCCTCATAACAGAAAAATGGAGCAATGTCCTAATACATATTATTCCAGTTTGATAGCAACAGAGAGACATTTTGTTAGTAAAGTTGGATTATTTGAGGCTCTCCAGCCAATTACTTGTGAACCTCATGTGAGAAGACCTACAGAACACCCATGGGAGTAGGTCTGCAGCTACCATTCCTCAGAAAGCTTAATGGGTTGGACAATAACTCGTTGAGGTAGATCTCAGGAAATCTAGGCTGGAAACGACCTTGAGAGTTCATCAATCTGGCCTTAGGCAGGACCAGTTATATCACACGGAACAGGACATGTATTTATCTAAAATGATTTTAGAGATGTTCCATGGATGCTCTGTACCTTCCAGTGCTTTACTGCCCTTACATTTGGAAAGATTTTATACTCTAATGTCAAACCTGAATGAGAATATTTCTTGACATGAATTAAACTGGTCTTTATGCTCCAATTAAGGTGCTATCAATGCTGAACAGGGTGGAAGGATTTCTTCATACATTTTCAGTATTATTTATCCATCACAGTATGATGCTTGCCTTTTCAACTCTGCATAACATAGCTAACCCACTGTTTTGTGGTCTACCCTTGGTTGAGCTATTTCCTAACCATTTATTACCCACCTTCCAGCAGATAATTCCTGTCTAAATGCAGTCCCTTGTACTGGTCCTTAGTACATTTTATCTTGCTTTTACAGATAGTTCCTTCAAGCTGCCAAGATATTTGTAAAATTTTAATCTGCCCGCTGGCTAGTGTACTTGCAGAGCTCCCAAGCTGCGACCTGCCCATTTACTAAGTACATCTTCTGCTCCCTTTTTCAGTTGCTAATGAAAATGTGGACTACAATGGGACTAAGGACAAAAGCATAAAGAATTGTATTTCATAAACCCTCCTGGTTTGTGTCACTTTTTAGGTACAATTACCTGAACAGTCTTACACTTGTTAGAACAGGTGTAGCCGGGTCAGCAAGGCTGCACTTCCTTGTTTGCTTATGAGACAGTCATGAGTGTGAAAAAAGCCTTGAGCTAAATGATACCAGTTGCCTTTCACCCCTCCACAGCACAATAGGGTCATAGAAAGAACTAGACTGGTTTGACAGACTTCATTGTTACAGCTAAAGCTAAATGTTACTGACTTCCCCTTTATCTTCTAGGCACTTGTAAGTTTGTTTAAAAAAATCCTAGATTTTGGGGCAGGAGTTGAATTTAACTAGACTGGTTGATAATCTCCTAGATCCTTCTTTTTTCCCCATTTTAAAGACAGCTTTCCTATTTCTGATTCGCTGACACCCTATACATCTAGTAACTCAGAGACAGTAACTGCTCGTCCTGTGATCACTGTGCCCTTTAACAATCATAAGATGATGTTAACAAGTCTAGCTAATTAAAAAAAAATTGGAATGCAGTGCAGCCATGAGACAAATCAAACTGCAGAGCTAATGGATCCTAGTAACAATCATCTATTTGCTAGGCTAATTTTCAGCTGGGTCCATTCTTCCATGCAGATCCTGGCACACCCTTACAAGCTGCTGTGGCAGCAGGATGCAGGAAGGCAGTGAGGAGGTGGGACTGAGTGAAGCAGGCAGGTTTTAACAACATTCTTCAGCAACAGCACTGGCTTAACTTGTTTATTGAAATACAGCTTTAATAAAGGCAGATACAAAAAAAGGATTAACCACTTGTACCATCCCTGTGTCATCTATCGAGGGCTTGCACCCCTGAGGAGTGGACCAGCACTCTCCTGGCCTTCATATGCATTTGTAGAATGACATATGGGGCCTACAGGAATGATGATCTTTTTTTCAGGGAATGTAGTGATAAGATGAGGCATAACAGTTTGAAATTGAAAGAGGGTAGATGTTGATTAGATATCAGAAAGAAATTCTTTACTGTGAGAGTGGTGAGATACTGGAACAGGTTGCCCAGAGAGGCTGTGGATGCCACATCCCTGGAAGTGTTCAAGGTCGGGTTGGATGGGACTTAGAGCAACCTGGCCTAGTGGGAGGTGGGGTTTGAAACTAGATGATCTTTAAGGTCCCTTCCAACACAAACCATTCTATGAATGTATAATTCTACAAGATCTTGTTACTTCACTGTCTCTGCTTGTATCTTATTTTGTGCTTCTGACTTTCTGATTTTGCTTCAACATACCCTTGCCATTCATCTATACTTATCCTGAATAGTTGAATCCCTTTCCATATACTTCATTCTGGTCAGGTCAGAAAGGGTCTTGTGATGAAGCCAGAGACTTTATTACTACATTTTCTCTTCTTCCTCTACACTGGGATAACTTGAATTTCTGAGTGACAAGGGAAAACATGCAGGAGTGGAAAAACCCTGGGTTTCAGTCTTCATATGCCTTATTTCCTAATTTCACATGGAAGGAAACGGTGAATGAATGACAGAGCAAACACTTTTCATCAGATGAATGGAAAAAGTACAAAACATTAAATCCTATCAAGACTCTCCTCTAATTGTATTGCTTGAATACAACGTAACTCCAAGCAGGATAGAGCTCATGGAGGACATGAGCAAGGGAGTAAAGGACATCTTTTATGGACCCCTCCAGCAGTTCTGATCTGCTCAGCAGAGCTGAGTGTAAACACATATTTTGCTCTGCTTCTGGTCTCTAATTGCATCATTTTCCACAATTTCACATGTATGACAGCTGAAAAGCCTGAGTCACATGTATTCTTTTCCAGCATAAAGTATTATTTACTCTTTATTCCTGGATGGTCACCAAATGACATTTAAAAGAGTGAAGTTAGCAAAATGCCCCTTTGCACAGACTTACACAGGTTTTCTTTAAAATGTCTTCCTAATATGAAATGAATACCACAAACTTCTTTGACCTGCATTATTTTCTTAACTGGTCATATGACACTAAATCACTCCAATATTGCTGAACATTTTTTCCCTGCTGAAATGATTGCTGAATAAGAAAATAGCTGCTGATGTCTTGAAATAAAAGATGTTGTGGAATGGGGAGTTATTATAGACGTGTAAATCTGAAAAACCTGCATCCAGAGTTTTGACTTTACCAAAAAACTGCTTAGTTGAATGAAGTGTCTGATGAGTGTTAAGCGCTAACTAGGTTCTTTGTAATTATTTCTGTATATAGCACTATAAAGCTATATTACACTTTTTCTAACAAATAAAAATGAATTAAATCTAGACTTCAGCTGAAGCTGATAGTGCTCTGCAAGGTTACAGCAGATGAAAACTTGGCCCTTGACCTATTCTACACATCTTTTGGTCTACGGGGACTCATTCTTCTCCATGTGGAAATATTTATCTGAAAGGATAGTTTGTGAAAAAGATGCAAAATTCTTCATTGCAAGATTTCTCAGACATCTGCAAAATATACCACAAGCTGCACATGACCAAAACATTAATTAAACAGCTACTGATATGTAAAAGAGGTGTTTGAACAGGAAAAATGCGAGAGAAAAGGCAGCAAGCCCCAGTACGACAGAGCTGCAGGCTGATGTTTAGAGCAAGAACCTAGCTTAGACTGCATGATGGTCACGCAGTGTCCCTTGGCAACCTTCAGCCCTTCATCACCCAGTGCACACTGCAGGGGTTTTATGTTCTTAATTCTTCTGTTCATGGCTGCATCTGCTTGTATAATTTATGGCACACAATACATATTTTTCTTTTGAGATTCATTCTATTCTTTATTCCAGCATTTACTTTGCTGGAAAATGTTGGGACAAGGAGGGGTTATTGGGCATCAAAAAGTTGAAAAGAATTTGTCTTCTTGCCTTTTTTTTTTCCTTGAATTATGACTGTACTAATGACAAAATCCATTTAGTTTTCCTCCTTTCCCTTATCCATAGCTCTGGTTTTCTCCTGCTTCTTTGAAAGCTTGAGAGAGAAACATCAGGCGGTAAAATACTTAAGAATTATGGGGCTGCATCAGGAAGCATTTTTAAAATTAGGTGACTTTGTATGTGAAACAAATGCTCGATTGTTCTTCATGCTTGGATGGCTGGCAGCCAGGCAGCAGGGCCTGGGCTATTTCTCAGGGCTTCTTTCAGAGACTGTCATTATTACCCCTATTACTTTTTCCTCTGTCCAGGACTTTCTTGAATGCCACCACCAAAGCAAAGAATGCCACGCATGGCTTCCCCTGAGGAGGATTAGTAATCCTACACCTTGCACTGGCTGGCAGAGGTGTTTTAAGTACAATGAGCATTCTTCCCCAAAAGCCAAATATTTTATTACTGTATGAACCTGATCCTGCAATTTAAATCCCAATGCCTATTCATGTTCCTGGGCAATTCAGTGAAAGTTTTGTTGGTTCAACCACTTACTTGGTTGCATTTTATTTCTTAAGTCTTATATGTCAAAAGGAGATGAAAAGTGGAATTGATCTAAATTTCTGGATCCATTTACTATGAATCTGTAGAATGAAATTACTTTGAAAAAGAAACACATAACAGAAAATTGCTTTGATCACAATGTGGGCCTTGGGTGATTGAACAGACCAGAACAAAAAAAAAATCTCTTCCAAGCCAAATTCTGTTCCAAAGTAAATAAAAAAGTTTAGTTCAAAACAAACCTATAGTTACCCAGAAAAATAAAAGCTACAGACCATGCTGGAAATAAGTGTAAAGTAATGTTGAAAACTGTAGGAAAGGATTGTTCCCTATTGTTTTTTCTCAAGCCAGCCAAGATTAGATTAGTTGATGATTTAACTGTTTTCTTCCATCCCCAGGCTGTGTCATGGGATCTTGTACTGGGAAAGCAGAAATGGGCTGAGGCAGCAAAAGCACTGGAGGGATGAAGGTCTCAATGTAGGTGGTCTTGGGCTCTGGCAGATATCAAAGAAATCTGTGAATGTAGTGGGCTGAATTTCCCGCATACCCCTCACAGGTCTTTGTGACTTCCACCCTCTTGCTCTTCCACCCACTCTGGAAAAACTAATGGACATCCAATGAGTTTGAACCAGTGGACTTTCCATTGATCCCTGCAGAAATAACCCTCACCGTACAACTGGAATATTGTCTTCTTCCCTCCCCTACCTCTTTTAACAGGAGATGGAGAAGCAAAACGTTAAGATAGGTTAGTTGAGGCAGTAAATTGGCATGTGTGATGGCAGGAGTTAAGATTATAGGTAAAAGCTGCAACTACTTTCTGTTACTTGTTTAGTCATGCAAATTATCTTTTCCAATAAACCTCTAACTAGAAGTGAACGTAACATAAAAAATCACTAGAAGAAATGCAGTAGTTTTTCCAATTACCTCTCAAGACACTTCCCATAGTTCATTTTCCATATGTGGGCAAATTTCCTGTAACATAAATTACCAATTTTAGTTCTTATTGCGAATGTAGGAAGTGACATAAATGAGATTGGCTAGCTGCTTCTAGCATTAATATATTGAATGATGTGGTGCTTCATCTTACACATTTTTATGTGTGCTTTATTATTTCCATGTCCAACAATACATTTTCCTAGTACGCGTTGTTTCCTGTGAGATGCACTTAATTGTGCTGGATCCTGAAAACAGTGAAACAGTGGCATGGGAAGGTGGGAAATTATGAATACCAGGTCTGGTAAGGCACAAATTTAAACCATCATTCTACTGTCTGGTAAATGTAAGAAGTAACATTAGGATATGTCGCTCTGTTCACAGGCACTTTAGGTATCTGTTTGCAGAGTACACAGACTTCTCAAACTGTCTAGCTGACATATATCCTTTGGACATACATCCTTTGAACATATTTCCTGTTTTCTGCTTCTGGGTTTTACACATTCTTGTAAATTGATACAGTCAAATTCAAATTCTCAGTCCAAAAATTGAGCAGAATGACTATTTTAGTACCATTTTGTTAAAAAAATGGCAATATTTATGTGCACATTAAATTACCAATTTGCTATGCTGTTATTTAAGTACCATTTTGAAAATATATATATACCTACATTATAGTTTGCTCTATTTTTTTTCTTCTGTAATATATTTCAGAAGGCACAGATTTATATTGTTGTGGCTTTGTATAAACCTGTTATGAAATTCTAACAAAATACTACTTTAATATATTCATAAAATAGATCTCTGGAATATTTACTGTCATAGTAACTTTATAATCGTAACACAGAAGCTAAAAAAAAAAATAAATGTCAGTAATCTCAGCCATATTCAGGAGAAGTGCTTATACACTGCTGCCAACACAAAAGCATCCCTTTTTCACACTTGCTGAAAGCATTTCTCAATACCTATATGCTTGGGGCCCCCCAACATTTCAGTGGGTGCAGGAAGGCTCCTTCTACTGGCAGGGAATTCCCCATGGGGAGTGACACAAGCCTGTAGGGATGACCCTCCTGTGCCCTGGCAAGTGAACTGGTGAACCTGTACAAAAACTATTGTAGCTGAAACCGGAGAAGCAACTCTACTGGGAGGTAGGATTCTTGCCCTTGAACACATAGATCTTAAACAGCTACACTACTGGAAGCTTTCAGCCTCCATTTAGAGGTAAAGCCACCAAAAATAGGGTTGCAGAGCTGAGCTAGAATCAAAAACTTTTAAGGACTAATTTTAAAGAGCAAATAGAGCATTTCCTCATGTGATGCCACCCATCATTGCGCCTCTTTGCATCAATCTCTCAGAGTAATAATATCTCAGAAATGCTGTTCCCATCAGCAGAGATTGCGCAGAAGGTGGAAAAGGAGTTGCCTTCCCATGTATCTGTGGTGTATTTTGCTTCTCATCAGTTTAGTACCATAATGTTACACCTGTGAATGTAACAAGTCTGCAGCTGGCCATTACATACAGTGAAATGCATTGAACCCAAGTTGTTAGGGGATTTTAGAAAGATAAGGTTATTTCTACTGCAGGCACTATGCTTGAAAGCATTTCATAATAAGCCATACAAGTAATACCTTCAGTGTTTGCAGTCAGGGTAGTCTAATGGTTAGTGCACTCAACTGGTAGTTATTCTGGTTTGATCCTGTCACTGCCTTCCTGGTCTGACTTTGGCTGTGTCATGTTTTCCTTCTCATTTTCCAAGTAAGTAAAGGCAACATTTAGTTCAAAAAGGTGGTGCAAGTCTGAAGTCTCCACTGTTTGCTGAGCAGCCTCCCATTTTTGAATGGGAAGAGTCACAGATGTACAAAGCATTATTCTTTTCATCTTCAAAGCCTTTTCTTTGTATTTGCAAATTAATCAATCTGCAAAGCAGTATTTTTTTTTTTCCTGGGTTGTATGATTAAGAATATTCCTATTAATTATAGGCAAATTTCCACAATTTCAATATATGTCATTCAAAACAACATGATGTATACAGACATATTGCAACATATTTTCATTTGGATTGTAAAACATGCATACCTTTGATGGTTTCATCCCACATTTGTTATATTGTATTTTTAATGTGCTCAGACTGTGCTGGTATAATGGTGATCCTCCCCTTATACCCCGTCTTTCTCACATGCATGAGGCATGCTTTGTAGTGACATTCATGTAGACCCCTGCTGTGGCTAAAACGCTGGAGTCCTGCTATTTAGAATGAAAGATTATTCCAGCAGCTGAAGTGTTTTCACAAAGGAGACTGGGCAGTGAGGCACTTCTTCCTTTCCTGAACCACAGTAGGAGAGGAAATCCTTATTTGAGCCTATGATAGGACCCTGACAGAGAAGCCCACTCTAATACCTGGAGACAGTGTAGTGGTGAGGAAAAGCCACTTCTGAAGAATGAAGACAATTTATATACCACATGAAATTCTCTTAAAAAAAAGGAATAAAAAAAAAATCTTTGCTGCTGCTCATTCAAGAGAAAGGTCAAACCCAAAATAAGAACCAAACCAAAATCTTTCTAAATCAGGATTTCAGCAGATTTTAGGCAGCTAAATCCAAACTTCACCCCAGAACCCACTCTGCTAGGTGCTGATCCCATCCTGCAAATGCCTAAAACCCTAGGTTGTGGCTCTTCCTCCCCGGGGCTCCCATGATGAGTACCCTTCTTCTGCTGCTGCTGCTGCTGCTGCTGGGCATCGCCACTGCCCAGTGCTGGCCCCCGGCTCCTGTCAAAGCACCGCATCCTCCAACTCTGAGGAAGAGCACCACACTGTAAAATGAGGTCTGCACTCTGACACCAGCTTTCAGACTACCTAACTTGCAGTGCTGATGATGAATAGTTGGAAGAGGTGTCCATTTCTTCTGTTATAAATGCATGATATATGATTCAGGGAGAAACACACATGTGGTACCTTGTGTTTTGGACTGTAGTCTGGGTCCATGCACAAAGTGTTGCAGTGCTTCAGTTTTTTAATGGATAAAACCTCTGACTTGCAGAAGAAAAGCAAAACTTGAACGCACAATTTAAAACCTTCCAGGCTCAAGCAGAGACTGACTGCTACATTAAATAAGATTGTAAATGGTCAAATGGACTCTTAAATGGAAACACAGTGAGCTACAGAACTGAGCTCAGCTCCCTTTGATCACACTGCAGTAAATGTGACCTATCAAATGATAGCTGAAGAGCTTGAGGGGCTCTTCAAAAGTTAGTCATGGTGAAATAGATGCTATAATTATATCCACTGATAAATTTTAGCAAAACCATCACATTTGCTGATGGTGCTAGATGCTTTGCCCTAACAAGCTGTCTCTAGTTACAAAATACGTTCAGCATGTGCAGTGGCTGCCCAAGCTTTCCTGATCTGTTCAGCAGACACACATTACACTGACCTAAAAGAACCTTCCAGCCTCTGTGGTGAACTAAGCCTTCACCACCTGGAAGCTGCAAAGAATGGCCCACTATACCTGATGCATTAGCAGCTCTGCACAGCAGGCTTTGCCACCAACATCCCAGTCCCAACGTCATTCCCTTACCATGTGCCACCATCTCTTTCCCCCACAAGCCCACTGAAAACAATGGCCTTCAGCACAGACAGGTGTCAGGTATGAAGGGCAGACTGTCCAAGCTATCACTAAATAGTTAGAACAGCCTGACACTGTCAAATGACAGAGCCATAGAAACAACTTGTAAGGGAAAGTCCCTCTTCAGAAGTCCTCTACCAGACAGGTGAAACATGCTTATATTGGGCTTTTTCTCTCAACATTACTGGTAAATGTAAACAGCACAGGGATTAGATATATATAATCAGCATCTGCTGTTTTAGTGGATTTTAAGAGGATACTCTAGCTCAGATTTCTTTGTTTCATATTGACATGGTGACTGGGAGAGCTCACTCTTGAGAGTATCGTTAGCTATAACATCATATTTTAGTACTAGACAATTCTATACTGTTGAAAGTTATGAACAGTACATCTGATATGAACTTGCTGCACGGTATTTTTTTTTTTTTGTATTTATTAGTAATGCAAAAGAAATAAAAATTTAAAAAGAACATGAATACATAAAACATCAAAATTATTTGACTATAGCCTATTAACAGAGAGTGAAAGCAAGGCTTCTTTGTCCTAAAATTGGAGGATTAACTCCTGAAAATTCAGCTAGGGATGGTAAAAGTTCTCACTTAGCAAATAGTCATCTGTATTACACTACTCAATACAAATGAAACTTGATTCATTAGTATACAGATTTCATCAGTGTAACATCATAGAGAGTTTCTGACTGCCAACAATAAGCATCTGCAAAGATACAGTAGCAGCTCCTCCCCAGACAAATCAGTCCTGCTATATTGCTCAGGATGCCACATTCCCTTCTACATGATTTACCATTTTCCAATGCACTAGCTTTAATATATACAAATTATTAAAGCTACAGTTTACTTAAAAATGGACAATAAAAAGAAGTGTTTTCATTGTTACACTGCAACAGCAGAATTCCCAGAGACACATTAGTGCATCCTTCTGATCCATTGTCCCATTGTTCCCACAGCCAGACAGAATTTCTTTCTCATTTTGTTCCTTGTGATGCAGTTTAGCGTAATATGATTGTAACAGGTCTTGAAATCATTGCAATTAAATTATGAAACTCTTTTCTGTTTCTAACCCTTGCCCTCAGAATATAATGGCATCATAACAGTGTCTAGAGCCTGGAGCCGAGATCATTTTCTGTCACATCACTGAGCTCATTTGCAGCGCCGTGAGCTGATAGGCTTCCCTGACAGCTTCACAACTGATTTCAGTGGATAACCTGTTGTAAGGTTTTAGATGTTGTATCATCCTTTAACGATGCCCCGTTCAGATCAGGTTTAGAACTGAGTTTCTAAGTGACTTTTAATTTCCGTTCTCCAGAATGGAGATGCATTGGCCTTTTTTGTCCTTTCTTCTGCTTTGGATGTTGTAAAAGTTATTGGGCATTTACTGCTCTTATCTTTGTAGCACTCTCACTGACACAGTTTTTACTACAGACATAGTACTTCTAGACAGCATAGATTTCATAGATTTATTTGCCAAAACCTGCAGATCTGGAGGAGGTATAGGTTAAGTTAACATTGACATCTTATGGTAAGCACACAACTTGTGCCGAAGCTGTCTCTAACTAGGTGGAAAATTAGCATTTAAAACGCTTCTCAACCTCAGGAAGAATAATCTAATTGTGACATCGATGTTTGAAAGTGAAGGAAATTCTTAATTAAAATTTGGGTTAAAAAAATGGGCTTATTTTTTTCTATTATTGTAACTTGACTGCCAAAAATCCCACGCATGTATGTTTGCGTGTACAATTTTTTTTAGAACAATATGACATCTTAGAAAGGTTTGATGGCTTATGAATGCTTAGGTCATAAGAAAAAACTAAGGGTACTGTGTTAAAGATGAGAAAGAATCATGGCTCATTTAAAACATTAAAAAAATATTTTTTCATTAGTATTTTTGAAGTAATTTTCTCTTCCATGCATTTTTTTTTTTTTTTTAATATAATCAAACTACTAGAAATTGCTGCTATTTTATAGCCCACACCTATAAAACGCGGTTGTTTTTTGTCAGATACAATTTAAGCACAATCAGGTGGGGTCAGTACTTGTGCTGCAGATGACTTCAACTCTGCCAATATTGGCACTGGCGATTCAGCAGGGAGCACTTTTCACTCCGCTTTAGTATGCAACTGATATCTCTGCCTAATTTTATAGCATATTTTTGTTTTAGCACTACCATGGTTTAGTGCTTGGTGAAAAGACTCATGTATACCAAACCCATGCCTGTAAATGGATCCACATAATGGAACTGCCCTGCAGAAGCTCCTGAAAGTGCTGAGACCTGAAGACATTCTTTGTTAAGTGCTTTGGTGTTTTTCAGGACGAAAGGTGCTATGGACATGCAATGCACTATTTTTCTTGCGTCCCTTGAGGAGTGTGAAATAAAAATGCCTTTCAATCGCTAGACACTTCAACACTCCTAGTAGGGAAATTGAAGCCCATAAGGTATAAAATAATTCTACAATAGTACTAGCCACCAGTTTTGTACCACTAGCCTCTCTTCTTTCATCAGTGGACATTATAAACATACCTAGAGAAAAATATTAAAAACTGTTGGAATTATTTTATTATCCGATATTGGAAAAGCATATAAAATTCTTCAAACTGAATAGTTAAAACTATAAAATGACCTAGAAAATTACAGTATGTATCTTTATTTATCTCGTTGTTGTGGTTGTTATTGTAAACCAGTACCAATTATAGTATTATCTGGACAAGCATATCCTGTAGCCAGCTGAATCGCCACCGAAATCAGTGGAGGACAGAAGGTGCAATTACACGCAGTCTGTTGCTTCAGCGGAAGCGACCAGAGGAGCTCCAGCGAGGGCAGCAGCGGTGGCTCCGTGCCGTGCCGTGCCGTGCCGTGCCCTGCGCTCGCTGGCTTAC